>JASDQU010503164.1:58508-75025 GCA_032191745.1 Picea mariana
AGGATATAGGGATGAAAGGATGTGGCCACACATGTTCCCAAATACATTGGTTGACATACCACATAAGTGGTATAAAATTGAAGAAGCATGTGGCCACACATTCAGTTGGAATGAAATTAAAGAAAATTTCATTAGAGATTTTGAATTAATCCTAGAGGAGGTGCATTCAAGAGAGTTCACAAAAGAAATTAAAAATTTTCTTGAAAAAAAATCATGACGAAATACAAAAGAGAAGAAAAGCCAAATTTGATACAGGTTTGACATCGACTTGCAATTTTGTGTCACCACAAAATCAAGATAGCATAATGGCTCGTCAAATAGACATGGAAAACATAAGTTTTCGGGGACAAAGTTTTCAATGGAAGAGAAGTCATCCTTGAGTATGTAGATTTTAACCTTGTACAATATTTTACTGTAAACAGATTTTCAATAAAAGAACATAAAAGATATAATGACAAATACACACATTACACGAATATTTTTCCCTTGGAAACCCAAACCGGGAAAACCAACACATTCTATACTCATTCATAGTGATACATTGTTTACAACATAATATACATATAGGAGCCAGTGGCATCCAAAACCCTAACCCAATGACCTAAATTAGTTAACAACCCTAATTTCTTAACCGGAAATAGAAAACCATCTGCAAAAAAACCATGTGCCGAAAAACCGCCCAACAATGGACACGAAAAATTGAGGTCACATGAAAAATTGAGGAAAAAAATGTGACACGTTTCTCGAGGAAAAAAAATTCTCAGGGGCGCTACCCCCAAACCCCCACGCAGGGGGGCTATCACCCCCTTGCATTCCCGACACAACGTAGTAGACACTAGAGCTATTAATGCAAAGAATATAACACATAACCAACATTCTCCCACGTGTTGTTTTCTTTGCATACAAGGGGTTACATGGTTACATAGTCAACAATCCAAGGCAGCAATGCCCATGGATCCTCTACACCAAGAGAAATTCTTAGTTCTCACAGACTTTGTTAATGAATCTACAACATTATTCAAAGTGTCCACCTTCATTAGCAACACTTTCTCTTCTTCAACCATGTCTCTCACAAAGTGATATTGAATATCAATATGCTTTGTCTTTGAATGATAAGTTGGGTTCTTCGCTAGAAAAATTGCACTCTAAATGTCATAATCTATCCTTACATCTTGTTGTACCAACCCAATACTTGAACACAATATTTGTAACCATAATGCTTCCTTACTTTCATGAGTGGTTGCCATGTCTTCATCTTTTGTAGTTGAAAGTACCACTACAACCTTTTTTTTCTCATCCAATTGATTGCTCCTCCAAATAGGTTAAACAAATACCCACTTGTAGATCTCCTATGATCCATATCTCTAGTCCAGTTTGCATCCACAAAGCCATGTATTTCCAACACTCTATCCAATCTTGGTCTTCCTTAGTAGCACAATCCATAGCTAGCAGTTCCATGCAAATACCTGAAAACCCTTTTTATTGTTGTCTAATGCTCCTTCCCTGGTTTTGACATATACCTGCTCAAAACTCCCACTGCATGTGAAATTTTCACTCTAGTATAGACCATTGCATACATCAACTACCAAATTCACTCACATATGGACCATGTGACATGTCCTACTCCTCTTCCTATGTCTTGGGACACTGATCCGCAGATAACTTTACACCAATAGGAATAGGGACCTTGACTAGTTTACATTCCTGCATATTAAACCTATGCAATATTGTCTCAACATATTGTCTCTTATTTAACCATAGTTTCCTCTTTTTTCAATCTCTTTTAATTTCCATGCCCAAAATGAAATTTGAAGCACCGAGATGTTTCATGTCAAATTTAGAGGACAACTGAGTTTTCACATCCTGGATAATCTCCTTGTTGTTTCCTATCAACAACATGTCATCCACATACAAGACCAAATAAATCAAATAATCACCAATTAATTTAAAATACACACAATGATTCTCTTTGCCTCTTGTGAAGCCAAGTCCCAACATATAAGTATAAAATTTTAGATACCACATCTTTGGTGGTTGTTTTAAACCATGAAAATTATTTTTCAACTTGCATACCAACTCCTTCTTTCCCTTCGCAACAAAATCTTTTGGTTGCTTCATATAGATTTCTTCCTCCACATCCCCATGTAGGAATGTTGTCTTGACATCCATCTGTTCTACTTCAAAATAAAATGTAGCAGCAACAGATAATAGGAATCTTATAGAACTTAACTTGGCAACAAGAGAAAAAATCTCACTAAAATCAATTCCCTCAACCTGGGAATAACCCTTTGCTACTAACCGAGCTTTGTGTTTCTCCACTTTTCCTTCTGCATTCAGCTTCTTTTTAAATACCCATTTGTTGCCTATGGGATTTCTTCCAATCAGAAACTCCACTAGATCCCAAGCCTCATTCTTATCCAAGACTATCATTTCTTCATTCATTTCCAGAGATTTCCATCCTATGAATCCACTACCTCCCTGACAGCTCTAGGATCATCATCAGTAATAGAAAAAGAAAAATTTGAATGGAAATCAGATGGAGTATACATTTCTAGTGGCCTTATTTCTCAAAATGATCTCCTCAATATTGGAGTACGAGGATCTTCTTCTTCTGATTCATGTTCTTTTGTATAGTCCAAATCATCACCCTTTAAATCAAACTCTATTTTCTCTAGTTCTTCCTTACTTGGTAGGACTTCATGTTTAACAAAATCCTTCATTTCTCTAAATACCACATCTTGTTTATACACAACCTTCTTAGTTTTTGGGTTCCAAAGATTATGACCTTCGAGACCATCCTTTTACCCAATAAAGATACACTTTTCAACCTTCTTATCTAGCTTACTCCTATTTTCCTTTGGAACATGAACATAGGCCTCACAGCCAAATACCTTGAGATGTGTGAGAGAAGGTTTCTTATCACTCCATACCTCTTGTTTATCATCCAACGCTGATGAGGGTGATCTGTTGACTAGGTAACATGCAGTACCCATTACCTCTGCCCAGAATTCGTTCCCTAACCCGACACCACTGAGCATGCATCTTGATTTTTCCATCAGCATCATGTTCATCCTTTTTTCAAATCCATTATGTTGAGGTGTATATGGAGTAGTATTTTTCCTTGCTATACCTCACTTCTTACAGAATTCTTCAAATTCATTCCCGCAAAACTCTCTGCCATTATCTTGTAGAAATTTCGATACAAATTAATGTATTCCTGTGATTCTCCTAATCTAACAATTTCTGCCACTTGTTAAATATAGAATCTCTTCTACTATTATTATTGTGGAAGCAATTAAACCACAATCACAACCACAATGCAAAAAATGAAATATCAATAACACACAACACAGAAGTTTTACCGGGAAAGCGTAAAGCTAAAAACCCCAACTATCATATATTATGTATATCATGAATCATGAAACAATCTCATACAAAACTCTAATCCAATAGCTCTCAGTACAATACAATCGTCTCACACTGTCATACACAAATTAGCAAATACATGCGCCAATTTCTATGTCCAAACAACCTACCTCCTTTGCACAAACTCTGCAATCTGAATTCTCTCGAACATACAAATTGCCTCGTTTGCACATGCCCATAAGCATAGTCATTGCATGTGTGAACAAATCACAACTGATAGCCAAACTGTCCCTTTCACCTGTTATCTCACCTGTACATAGTCGAATTGTGCTCTTCGCCTTCTGATCCAACTTTTTCCAGTCATTTGTTGAAGTTCCTGTAGGTACAGTACCTGAATCCACCGCAATCCATTGATCTCTATCCACCAACAGATCTTTCATATTTATCTTCCATGACTCAAAACTTTTCCCATTAAACTTCTCGATCTTCATTTTCGAATTGCTCGCTATTTCTTTTCGCCTAAAAAATCAATACCACAGATCTCCCACTGTAACAAGGCTTATCACAATCCCGAGCCAAACCCTTGACCACAAAGGCATACCCCTAAAACCAACAAATCTCTAATACCAAATGTATATTTTAACCTTGTACAATATTTTACTGCAAACAAATTTTCAATAAAAGAACGAAAAAGATACAATGGAAAATACACACATTACACAAAGATTTTTCCCCTGGAAATCCAAACCAGGAAAACCAACATATTCTATATTCATTCATAGTGATGTATTGTTTACAATACAATATAAATATAGGATCTAGTGGGATCCAAAACCCTAACCCAATGACCTGGATTAGTCAACAACCCTAATTCCTTAACCAGAAATAGAAAATCATCGGCAAAAAACTATGTGCTGAAAAACTGCCTAAAAATGGACATGAAAATCGAGGTGACATGAAAAACAAGGCAAAAATGTGACATGTTTCCCGAGGAAAAAAAATCTCGCGGGCATTGCCTACAAACCCTCGCGCAGGGGGCTATCACCCCCCTACGTGTCTGACGCAATGTAGCAGACACTAGAGCTAGTCCTGCAAAGAATATAACACATACCCAACAGAGTAAACAATTATTTAGTACACAAGGAAGACAAAGAAGATACAGAAAAACTTGACTTCCCTCGAGTTATAATAAGGTTGTAGAAGGAGAATGACAATTAGAAGAATCCAAAGCAATCGAGTGGATGGATGCAAAAATTAAAACTAAGGAATTTGACATCTCAATAGATAGTCGATCGAAAATGGAGAGAATAGGCAACTATTGGTTGGATAAACAAACTACAGAAATAGTCGACCTATTATGAGAATATCAGGATATTTTCTCACATGATTCCAAATACCTGAAAGGATTGGTGCAAGTGATGGGGGATATGAAAATCAACCTCATCCCTGGGGCCAAACCCATCAAAAAGAGACCATATAAGATAGCACATAAGTATAATCCAATAGTTCAAAAAGAAACTGAGGCAATGTTAACCAACGACATCATATACCCTATCAAAAAATCAGAATGGGAAAGTCCGACGGGTGTGCAACCTAAAAAGCATGACCCAAAGAAACTATGAATATGTGTCAACTTCTAGGGATTAAATAAACTAATAGTAATTGATCCATTCCCAACGTTGGTTTTTGATGAAATCTTTAATGAAGTCGTTGGGAATGAATGATACTCATTCACAGACAACTTCTCAAGCTACAATCAAGTACCTATTGCAAAATAAGATCAAGGGAAAACAATGTTTGTCTATGAGTTTGGTTCATTCACATATAGAGTAATGTGCTTTGGGCTCAAGAAGTCTCCAACAATATTCTCTCAGATAGTAGTTAAAGCATTTCATGAATACATCTATAAAAAAATGGTTGTGTACTTTCATGATTGGAACATTTACATCCTATTGAAATACCACATCTAGTGGCTTAGAATGATGTTGGAAAGATGTCGACAAATTCACTTGGCATTGCATATATAAAAAAAATGCATATTTGCCACACCAATAGGTATCTTGTATGAAAATGTGGAATCAAGTTCGACATGGTGAAAATCAAAGTTATTCTCGACTTGAAGCGTCCAATCAATTAAAAGAAAACAAAAATATTTCTTCGGCATACTAGATACTAAAAAAAATTATTCAACATTACTCTGACATAACATTTCCAATCGACAAGCTACTGAAAAAAGAAGTTGAATTCCAATGGATACAAGAATGTAATGAATATTTTGAGCTATTAAATAAAAAATAGGTAGAAGCACCTATATTAATATTTTCATACTAGTCACAAAAGTTCCATGTCCATGTCAATGCATTGAATGTCTATGCCGTCTCAATACTAGCCCAACCATATGACGACATAGTTGATCACCACAATGCATACACAAGTCGAAAGTTGAATAAAGCAGAATGAAATTATTTGACGATAGAATGGGATTTAGCCATGATCTCTTCCCTACAAAAATTTTGACATTATTTATTGAAAAATCCATTCATCTTCTTCACGGACGATTAAGCGCTTAATTATTTAGTAAACAAGTCGGTCCATCAGGGGAAAATATTTCGATGGCTACTATTGTTCGAATAGTTTGAATTTGAAGTAGTATTTCGACCAGGAAAAAAGAATGTTGGCCCAGACCATCTATCCCGACTTCAAATAGAATAATACATGACTGGGATAGAGGACAAGTTACTTGATGCACATATATTTTGGGTTGAAGCTTCCCCCAAGGAACTCGAAGAAATCACAAACTTTTTAGAAGAGAAGAAGGCTCTTAATGATCTCCCAGCTAATAAAAGGAATATCCTAACATTGAAATAAGCACCATTCACTCTCATGAAAGGGTATCTCTATAATCTAGGCACTGATGATATCCTGAGAAGATGCGCATTGGAACATGAACGAGAAGATATAATCAATGAAGTGAACATGGTCCCTACGAGAGGTCATTTTCAAGACGACATGATAGTTAGAAAGATCCCTCATGAAGGAATCTGGTGGACGACCTTACATAAGGATTATCAAGAACATGTGAAGAAGTGTTATAAATGCCAAAGGATGGGTTGACCTTTGTGGAAAAATGAAATTCCATTACATTTGGTAAATCCTAGTTTACCATTTCATATATGGGATATTGACTTCATTGGTCTATTCCCAAAATATCCAAGAGAATTTGGGTGAAATATATCATCACAACAGTCGAATATATAACCAAATGGGAAGAGGCAGAACCAGTCAAAAATTATACAAAAGAGACAGTGGCCAAATTCATATATGCAAATATAGTAACTAGATTTGGTTGTCCCTTAACATTAATCAATGATCAAGGAACTAATTTTGTCAATGGAACAATAGAAATATTACTTAAAAATTTCACGATCAACCACATGAATACAATTTCCTACCATCCACAAGCCAATGGCGTTGTTGAGTCCTTTAAAAAAACATTGCACAAGGGCCTAACAAAAATATGTGGACTTGACAGGGACGATTGGGATGATAAGGTCTGAGCAGTACTGTGGGAATATAGGATAACATACAAAATATGGACTCGCCAAACACCATTTAATCTTTTTTATGGTCAAGAAGTTATAATTCCATTACACTTGTGCGCAAATGCGGGAAGGATAGCATATGTGCTTGAAGTCAACCATATTCTTAATGAAAGACAATGCTTCTACCAACTTAACCAATTAGAAGAAGAAAGGATTCTTGCACAACAACATCAAGAGTCTCAAAAGAACCAACAAAAAGTTTGCAATGGCCAACACATAAAAAATAAAGATATTAACATAGGATATTTGGTATTATTATATGATAATGGCATAAAGGGAAAGCCACAAAAATTAGAAACTTCTTGGTTGGGTTCTTACGTGTTCGAGGACATCCGACAGTCGATATAAGTTTAAATAAAGACTTTGCAAGGGCAACCCTTTCATAAATTAGTAAATGGGGCCCGTCTAAATAAATATAACACATAACAGTCTCAAGACCTGCTACCAAAAACCTCCTTAGGAGTTCTAGTAGGAGATGAGTAGGTAGAAAACCCTTCAGGGAATCCTAGGTTAATGTCAAGAATAAATAAAATATAAAGAAAATAAAATAATAAAAGAAATCAAAGAAAAGAAAAAGAAAGATTAAGCAAAACAAAAAATAATTAAGAGAAGCAATAAACAAGTCGATTATTGGAATTAGGTACAAAACTATTTGAAGACAACAACTTACATGACTAACTCGAACCACCAAAAATAACTCATTCAAGCCAAATACACCTAACATGAGAAAATAACAGAGCCCTTGGTCATCACAAAGGATACTTGGGGAGGAAAAGAAAAAATCCAGAGGAAGCCTTGCACCAAGACAATATTTGCACCACCTCTTAAACAGACGAGCTAGTCAATCCAACGAAAGAGAAATATCCCATTCATTCGAATGTGAAATCCTCCTATCAAGTGAGTGGGAACATTATAAATCAAGCGAGTGAGAAAAATATAACTCAAGGGAGCATGCAAATTACAAATCAAACAAGCGTGATTATATTCAAACAAATCAACAAAAAGAACATGGATTCAAAAAATTGAACATTAACTAAGTCGACAAAGAAAAGAAAACCGACTTTATCGAATGATTCGACCAAAAATTCTCGATCGAATGAAAAAACTAACTTAATCATATTAATCGAATAATAAATTTTTCAAACATACAAAATAAATATATACATATTATATGTATACATGACTAAACACTCAAACATACAAGACAAATATATATGTAGCTTAGGTAACTAGACACCCAAACATACAATACAAATATAGTATACAAGAAAAATATAGTATACATAGTATACATGAACTAAACACCCAAACATACAAGAAAAATATATGTGTAGCTTGGGTAGCCAGACACCCAAACATACAAGACAAATATAATATACATGACTAAACACCCAAACATACAAGACAAATATATATGTAGGTTGGGTAGCTAGACACTAGAATATAAAAGACAAATTTATGCATAGCCCACACTCAAACATACAAGACACATATGTATCGTACTACATAATCTTGTACCGTACTATCTATAAATGTAGCTTGGGTAGCCAAACACCCAAACATACAAGACAAACATAGTATACATGACTAAACACCCAAACATACAAGACAAATATATATGTAACTTGGGTAGCTAGACTCTAGAATACAAAAGACAAATTTATGCAAAATCCACAATTTATGCATAGTCCACACTCAAACATACAAGACACATATTTATCGTATTACATAATCTTGTACGTACTATCTATAGGGAAAAAAAAAAATTCACGAATTATCTTCCTTTCATGTCTTCCTCTTTTCCAAATATTATTTAAATGTAAAAAATATTAAATAAAAAATAAAGTGTTTTATATTCCTTTATAAACATTTTATATTCCCTTATAAATGGGATTATAAATATTCAACATGACATTTAAAGGAGTTGAATAGATGTTAGTTTGATAATTCATTTATTTTTTAATTAAGAATCAAATTATTGATATCTTATTGCAATTTCTTATTTAGTGAATGAAGTTTGTAGTTTATTTGTTCTTCACATATTATGTGATATATGAATTTTATTATGTTTTAGGTTAGTTAATTATAGATGCCGTAAAATCAAATTAATTTATTTGGAGTATAGTTGTTACACAATATTATTTCCCAAATGTTATTATACCATGAATAAGTTTTCTTATGTTTAACTTAACTAATAAATGTCATGTAATTAAAATTTATATCTATAATTAAGTTAGTTAATTTAGTTTTGAGTTTTTTTGTTGTTCATTATTATTTCACAAAGGTTTAGTGGTGTACGAGTTTTATTATTTCAAATTAATTATGTTGTGCAATTAACTTAATTTGAATTGGAAAAGAGAATGGGTGGGAAAGCTTGAACTCAGCGAAAATGGTGAATGGAGAAACCAGAAGGATGGGAATACACCTACGGAGAGACTCAGGAACCCTTTACATCAGTTAATTTTGAGTTTTTTATGTAGGATGTTTGGTTTGAATTTAGTCTTTAGAGTCTTACAGAGTTAGTCATGTTTCTTTTAGAAGGGTTTTATGGTAGCTCCTATTCTTTTGTGGTTTCTCGACTTTTATACCCGACACACTTTGTAGGTAGTTTTACTTGGGGTTTACTTACCTTTTTGGGAAACTGTTATCTAGTTTCCTCCTTGACTGAGGTTCTTTGTCTTATCTCCTTTGGTGGGGTATACATTACTTTCTTCATTGTTTACATTTGTTTTATCTTAGTGGAGTTAGTAAAGGTCCCATCAAAAGCAGTGTCTTTTCAGAGGATTTGCTCAGACTGTACACTCTTACCAAACTACAGGTGTTTGATGATGGACTCGAAATATGTAGCTGACTTAAATGGATACATCAAAGCACTGATGAGTGAGGAGGACGAGGTGGTTTAGCATCAAGAAGGTCTTTACTCCAAGGTCGATTCACTGGGGAGATCACGTGATGAGTTATTTCATCCATTAAATAAGTAACATCAGCCTTTAGACAGTACTCAACACTTACGAAGCCACTTCTCGATTGATATTTTAAAAAATCAGTCTGACTTTAGCCATAATCCTATTATCCTCTCAGCTAAAAGGAGGTCTGATTCACCTCTGTGGAGAAGAAAACAGTCTTCGGCTATCAAGCAGGGTAACAAGGGTGGTGTTGTTGCATAAAAAAAAAGAAACCATTATCCTACCTCACAACCTATTACTTGGAAAAAGGTGTGGAAGCCGAATAACAGAAATAGGAGGATGGTCGTGGGTGCAGATGTTGGCCTTGAAGAAACTTGTAGAATAGCCCTCTGTGGACTGGTGGGCAGACTCTCCTACTCTTATCTTGCAGAGGCTCCTATGGCTGATTGGATTAAGTTGAACTGAGTCTCGGTCCTTGGATATGAACCTGAGCTCTCGTGCCTTACAAAAGGATGGTTGGGTATTATTGTTAAATCATCGGAGGACGCTAATATTTTGTTAAATACTTTCTGGATTAATGGGGGTTCCAACTTTATAATAAAAAGGTGGAGAGTGGCGTTCAACCCTGGAACAAAATACTTCCAATACATACATCTGTGGCTCCTCCTACCCAGATTACCGTGTTTCTTTGGAATGAAGGAGCATTAAGAGAAATTGGAAATTATTTAGGAAAATTCATCTGGATAGACCTATCAACATTTGAAAGTTCGGTTAGGAAGATGGGTAAGATATTAGTTGGTATTTATGTGCATCATGGACTCCCGAAGGTGATAGACATAGAATGGAGGGATCATCATATTAGCCAAAGACTGGGTTACGTGGGTATTCCATTCTAATGCAGTTGGTGTAGGGGTATTGGACATCTCCGTAGAGATTGCAGTGGCACTCAAGTTGAAGAAAATTCCGAAGAAGATGACATTCGGGAGGACCCACCAGAATACGTCACAGTCGAAGACTTTCTAGGAAGTGGTCCATCTTTCATTGAACTAGATCCTGCTATGTCATCTAATGAGTTGGTCATGCTGATTGGTAAGATAAAAACGTTTTGCCCATTATTTTTTAAGTCTTTATCTCTGTGGGAACGTGAGGCACTAGAAAATTCTAGCTGGCTCCAGGCAGCTACATCTACTGATTTCTCAAAGGCTCATAAGGACCCCGATGTTTCTGTTCCAGTGGGGGTGGCGGCTATTAATCCTGGGTCTAGGGATGGTGATTTTGGCATGGGGAAGGGTGGGTCTTTCCTACCATAGTGTTCAATTTCAATTACCCATCATCCTACTCAGCCTATAGATGCATGTCAATCACCTATCCCTCGGTCCACTTCTCCTGTTCCACAAAACTTTGTTTCAGTGTTTGAACCTGGCTTTAGAGAGGCTAAGGAAGGTGACTCTTTTCTATTAGAAGCTTTGGACTCTTTAATACCTTGTATTAAAAACAAGTCTTCATTGATTAAGCTACCAACTTATATGGGAAAGGCCATTCATAATGCTTCCAGGGATCGGGAAGCTTCTACCTTGAAGGTTAAGTCTGGGAAGGAGGGGAAAGAATATGCTTGGTCACAGGGCTTAGGCATTGAAATTTATCCATTAAAGACCCGCAGTACAAGGAAAAAATAGGTACTATCTCTTTCACAAACTGAAGTTGAGATCATTCCCTCCACCAATAGTGGGGCTCTTAGAGCATGTAAATCCATCGCGAAGACTAAATAATGTTATTAATGTCCCTCAATATCAGAGGGGTTGGAGGCACCCTAAAATTGGCCTCGGTTCAGAGACTTCTGGAAACTAATCACCCTGATATAGTTTTACTTCAAGAAACGCTGGTAGATGCTCCCATAGCTAGGGATTTCATGACTTGTTTACGACCTTCTTGGGTGTCAAGTGCAGTAAATTCTTTGCACAACTCAGGGGGACTCTTAGCCTCTTGGGATCCTTCCATTTATGAATTTGTTCCTTTCCTTACTATTGGTGGTATGTTGTTAACAGGTAAGTGTTTAAAAAACGACAGGATCTTGGCCATACTTAATATGTATGGACCGTGTTCTGATCGACTTCAGTTCTGGAAATCTATAGAAGACCATGGTATTTTATCAATCAAGAATCTAATCATTGCAGGAGACTTTAACTTTGTCTTATATCCGAATGAGTTCTGGGGAGGATCTTTCAGGCTAGGGATGCAGGAATTATATTATAGAGACCTTTTATCTTCAAACAGAATGATTGACGGCAAGCCAACAAAGCTCATCCCTACATGGCGAAATGGGCACAGTGGGTTGGAAGCGATTGCAAGGAAGATGGATAGAGTGCTAGTCGCTGAAGATTTGTTATTTGATGTTGGCCATTTTAGATCTTGGGTGGATCTCCCGTATATATCGAACCATGCGCCAGTTTTTTTCAACTGGATCTTCCTTCGCACTATAAAAACTTCCCTTTCAAACTGAATGATCAGTGGCTGAAAGATCGGGACTTTGTGGAACTGGTCAACAAAATTTGGAGTGACCCTATTTTCCAGATTGAATCGAGCAAATAACGCAGGATTGTTCGGAAGCTTAAATGATTAAAGAAGAAAGCAAAAGTTATGTTCAAAGAGAAATTAGCCCCAAAAAAAGAAAAGATGGAATTTCTAGAGTTAAACATTAAAGAATTGATTGCCCGATTAGCTTCTGATCCAACCAACTTGATGTTAGATTCATCTCCGTGACAATTAGAAACAAAAAGAAATGCCATCCTGAAAGGTATAGAAGAACAGTGGAGGATGCGAAGTAGAGCTATATGGATGGCTTGTGGAGACAGTAATACAAAAAAAATTCATAAATACACCACTCATAACAGGGCTCGAAAACATATTTGGGAGATAAAGGATGCTTTCGGAGGAAAGATTACAAATCAAGTTTCTTTAAAGGAAGCAACAAGCCTTCATTATATAAATTTCTACAAGGAGCATCCCTCCTCGAGTACCAGTGATCAATTAAAAATTACAGAACTCTTTCCTCGAATGGTAAACGATGAGGAATCATGTAATCCATAAACTCCTATAACTTTAAAAGAATTAAAATATGTTCTCTTCCTATTTAAAAAGGATAAGAGTCCAGGGTCGGACGACTGGACAATTGAGTTTTTTACCTTCTTCTTTGACATTGTAGGGCCAAATCTTCTTGAGATGGTGGAAGAATCAAGAAGGTTAGGATCTATTCCTAGATGCTTAAACTCGACTTTTTTAACTTTAATTCTGAAATCCAACAAGCCAAGTACCTTTGAAGACTACCGTCTGATCTCATTGTGTAATCTTTGCTATAAGGTAATCTCAAAAGTCATTTCAAATTGTATTAAACCTTATCTATCCAGAACCCTCTTAGAAGAACAGTTGGGGTTCTTAAAAGGAAGGAGAATTCAAGACGCGATTGGCACGATGCACAAAAGCATCCATAGCATCAAAAAGAAAAAAATGAAGTCACTTGTTCTAAAGTTGGATCTTAGAAAGGCATATGACTGTATTCATTGGTTTCTTTTTAGGTTGATGCTACTTAAAGGGGGTTCCAGCTTACAAATGAGAAATTGGATTATGTCATGTGTAACTTCTGCTACCTTTGTTGTCCTATTAAACGACAATGCCACTGATTTTTTCAAAAGCGGAAGGGGGTTACATCAAGGTTGTCCCTTATCACCTATGCTCTTTATTCTGGTGATGGAGGGACTCGGTCTCCTTCTAAAGGATAGTATTAGTCAAGGAAAGCTAACAGGTATAAGAGTATCCATATTATTAAATATCCTTCATCTTTTGTTTGTGGATGACGTACTCATTATGACAAAGGCTTGTCTAGTTGAGTGGAAATAAATTTACGCTATTATTTATGTTGTTTGTAAGGCGTCGAGTCTGGCTGTAAATCAGTGGAAGACTACGATACACTATGAAGGACTCACAGAGGGTGAATTGGAAGCATTCAAATCATTTCTCCCTTACAATTTTAGTGCTCTAGAAATTGGCTTTAAATACTTGGGTTATCATCTTAAGACAGGGATTCAGAAGGCAAGTGATTGGGATTGGTTGGTATCAAAGATTGCAAAGAAAATCAGTTTATGGTGCTATAGATGGATATCGATTGGCAGTAGATATATCCTTATTAAATCAGTGTTGGAGGGACAAGCAGTCTATTGGATGTCATTGGAGTTTATTCCTCTATCCGTTCTAATAAAGATCAGGAAGATGATGTTTCACTTTCTATGGAGTGGGAATTTTGGTTCGAAGCATTACCATTTGTGCAATTGGGAATTGTTGTCTAGACCAAAGAAAAATGGAGGTTGGGGAATTCGAAACCTTACACATTTCAATTTGGCGTTGATTGCAAACACTCTTTGGAGGGTATTAATGTAGGGAGGTATCTAGCATAGAGTGGTGAAGGACAAATATTTCTTTAATTGTTCAATTATTAATTGGTTCAGACTTGCTAATCAAAGGAACAATGTGGCATCAAGGATTTGGTTGAGCTTGCTTCACTCAGTTCACATCATCACCCATTGCCTCGCATGGCGTCCAGGATCAGGACATTTCCCCCAGTTTGTAAAAATAACTAGACTGGCCAAGAACTGTGGCAAACTCAGAAATGTGAATATGTGATGTGAATGGACCTTATGGAAAAGGTCGATGAATGTGAATAATATTATGAATTATATTGCAGGACTGTTGAGAGGGGATATGTTGAAAAAGAGACACGATGGCTGCAGAAAGGCGGTGGAAGGCACCTGGAAAGGTGGCGTTAACTTCCACCGAAAATCAATACCGTATTTGGACTTCACTGGCCTGGAGAACCAAAAGCGGCTCGCTGGCCCCAAATTAAATGTCTCGCAGGCTGGTAGGTAGATGGCTCCTCAGGAATTAATGAGGGATGGGGAGGTGAATCGCCCACCCGTAGAGCTGTCAGGACTGACCAGCGTGAGGGAAATCACGCCACACACAACCTCACAAGAGGATAAGGTGTGGGGGAGAAGCGATTGGGGGGGCAGGTGCGAGGGGAGAAGGAGAACTCTGGAGATATGCAGAGTGAGTGATAGAAGAGAGGAAAGGAGAGTAACCTTCACTCCTGGTCACTGGTAAACAGAGACGTAGTCTCACAGCATCGTGGTCTCAGCTCGGGGGTGGCTAGTGGTAAATCCATTGGGAGTCGTTGAGCCTACGGTTGGGTGGAAACAAGCACCCCTCTCAGCAGTTGCATAATCCTTGGTGTTACTTTCTTATAAGTGTTTTTCCTATGACATCTTGAAATATATGTATGCTAACATTTATGATCATAAGCTGTGAAATCATGAATGACTTCATTATAAGAATGTCTGTATGGTGTCTTGATCAGTACTGGTAGTTGTATGTTTATATGGAAAGACTACGTGTGGCTTATGCTCTCTTAAATTGTTGTTTATATGCAAACTGATCTAATTCAAACTTCACGCCTAGTTCTTGGGAGAGAGATACCCTTATCTGCCTTAGATAGTACCCTGGGTAAACCTACCCATAGAGATACCCTCCTTGAAAACATCATCAAGAACCTGGAAGGAGGACGAAAAGGTGCAAGGCATTAAGAAATCCTTGATAAGTATCAAATCGACGGACGAGATCCCGTCGGGAGATCTTTGGTCACTCACGACCGCCAGATAAGAAGAAGAAGCTGGAAAGATAAGTACCTTAACCTTGATAGGTGTTAATAGACAGACGAGATTCCGTCGGGAAATCTGTGGTCACTCATGATCGTTAGATTTGGTAGGAGAAAGTAGGATGTTAAGTGCCATACCCCTGTGACCTTCTGTGTCTTCATGGGTAGCGAAGAGATCAGGATCGTAGATCCCCAAGGTCCATGAAAACATCTGGGTCGTTGAATTTTCCTCGTCCAAGAAGTCGTGGAAGAATGCACAAGTTAGGAACCTGTCTGAACCATCAGATCTTAGCTGGAAAACCCAACAGTCGTTGGATCTGTCAGGAGATACCCGAGGGTTAAACCCCCAGTGAATAAGGGTGAAAGCCCCGAAATGGATTTAGGTCGTTCGATTAAAGGAGGCCACGTGTCATAAGATTTCCCATTTCGGGAAATCAGGAATCGCGAACTCGGGAGTTCTCGTGATGAGAAATCGGGACTTTCCATGGTGGAAACCCTGAGACAGATCTAGACCGTCCGATTTAAGGGGGCCACGTGTCATGATATTTTCCATTTCGGGAAATCGGGAATCGCGAACTCGGGAGTCCTGGTGACGAGAGATCGGTACTTTCCATGGTGGAAACCCCGAGACAGATCTAGACCATTTGATTTAAGGAGGCTACGTGTCAAGAGATTAACCGCATCGGGAAAGAAGGGATCGAGAATTCGGGAGTCCCGTGATCGATAGTTCAGACTCTCGAGATGATAAATCCTAATGAACAAACGAGATTCTTTCGAAGGATCTCAGGGTCTATAATGACCATCAGATGTGGGGAAGAGACGTCAACTTTAAGCTGGGGCGCGAGTGTGCCTTAGGGTAAGTGGCGAGCATATCTGGACGGCCAAAGTCCACCCGCCCAGATCTACGACTGAGGCTTCATTCTGGAGCCCCCTTGTTGTTCT
>JASDQU010503165.1:0-10976 GCA_032191745.1 Picea mariana
GCTAGAAGTTATTTTATGGATTTTTTACCTAGAAGACAAACCTCTTTTATGAGTGAATTGTCTTGCAGCTGGGGATTATCGTGAATATTGTATTCTGAGAGAGGAGATTGTGAGAGAAAGAAGAGGAATTTATAGTGGGTGTGATGTAGGTTGTATCCCTTCATTTTGATGGATAACAAAAAAGGAAGGACCTGACAATTTCTCTGGTGGACATAGCCCACACTGGGTGAACCACGTATATGTGTGTCTCTATTGTATTTTGTATCTTCTGTGTTTTATTTCTGCATTTGTTTTATTTTATTGCTCCGCGATCCTGTTTTTTCTAACAAGAACAATGTTGGGATCATTCATAAAGTGTTGAATGTAGATATCTTTTGCATGGAAGTAGTTATTGAATTCTTCACTGATATTTCCATCTTCTTCAAATATAAATTTACATGCACTAGAAGAATATGGTGATAGTAAACATTGATAGCTCATAATTAAGGATACAAATTATTAGTTAGTCATATGGTTGTTATGGGATTAATCGGTAAATGCGGACATAAACAGATCTCCCTAAATCCACTTGGATCTAGAAAAAAACAAAACAAAATATGATGCTTTCACTAAGCTCTAAGTATTGAGTTTACTATTTAACAAGAGATAGACAACATACCATTTAAATGTCACTTCCTCCTGCTATTTCCATCCTAGCTCCACTCTGGTGCTCCTATGATATTGGATCTGCAAGGGAACACAAGCCAACCAACGTGAAAGAAATACAATGAACTCAACAAGAACCTATGTATGTGATCAATGAATCATAAAATAAAACAAGACAAGTTTTATGGGAAAGAAACATGTCATTGTATCATATTAAAATGAAAGTGGATATTACAACCAAAGACTTGATGTCGCAAGGTACCCTTTCAATGGTCATTTGCTCAAACACACACACTTTCTCCAACCTTGAATGAAGACGATCCATAATGACTTGATGAACTGAAATGAAGCTCTCAAGTATGAGTTGAAGTAGAATTCCTCATCCAATTCTTAGCCTATTCAACCTTAACCCTGCTTTGCTTAACCTTTTCCATGAGAGATCCCTCTTTATATAGGGGAAACAAAGATGGTTGAGGAGATTAGGATAATCCCACCAAATCAGATAAGAGAGTAAGATCCAAACCATTCAGATGCCACCTCATCTTCTAGAAGATCCCCTTCTATAAATTTTGTGAAGTTTTGACTTTTCCTTGGCTTTTGACATCATCGCACCCTGGCTATAGTGCAGCCTGCAGAGATGTCACAACCCAACTCTAGAGCAGGGGGCGGTGATCAGGAATAGTCGCACCCTATGCTCTTTATAGCCTGCGATGACCTTCTTTAATAGGGTTTTTGAAAGGAGAAAGCCAGTCACTTTCCTAATGGAAAAAGACTCTTTTTGGGAACATGAACACATGTTTGTCAATGGATCACTAGGGTGACCAAAATAATGTGTAAGATAATTCCCCTAAAAGTATGAGGCTGGAACTCATGACAGCCGAAATACTTTGTAGAATGTGTGTGTCAGAAACAAGGAGCACACCAATCGAGAACATGCAAATGGTCAAGCATCATCATAATAATATACCATTATCCAAGGTAGGCATTCCATACTCAGATTACCAAATGTCAAGTGATTCATGGCCACTAAATATACACCATGGATCCATGTCATTATGAATCGATATATCCACCCATAATACATTATGGATCTATGCTCTAAAGATTTCAAATTCAGGCATAACCACGATACATACAAAGTGGATCTAAGTGTCAATACAAATGATGAATACTCTGTCGCAACCTGGAACAGAATGGAATGATCCAGGGTATTCATTTCCATCATCTTTAAGTATGAATCTAACCATGCGATTATAGGCGATGAAGTCGAACATTGTAGAAACCACTTGATTTCCGATCATTAATGAAAAACGTTAACAAGTGTGAGGGAAATCACCATTGATGTCACTAACTCCCAAGGTACCCCAATACAATCCAACGAATGTGAATAAATGAGTTGAAGTTGAACACTCGATGAAATATTCCAATCAGGGGTCAATGATGTGAACCCACTGTTGAAAGCGAAGAAACCTACCATTGAGGCATGCATGCTCTAAGGTACAGAATAATTTCTAAGTCTTGTTCCTGGATAATGAGTTGAAGTCGACAGGAAAAGACTCGTCACAGGAGGGCCTTGATGTATCCCCATCAATGACATGATCTAAGTAACATATTTGAGGTATATTAGAGTGTGAAGTGATTTGAAACTGACACAGGGAAAACCGACATAGTAGAAAATTTATAACTGCATATGGTCGACTCAATAGGAGGCTTTTTCAGGTTGGACTTATATTGAACATATTAACGACATGACAATGGTCTTAGCACCATTGACTCAAGGAGGACCCAACATATGGACATGAAAATGGTAAAACGAGAGACAAATGGATTTCCTAACCCAGATTCAATGATGAAGGGGGGTGTCATGTTCAAGAGTGACTATTACTACCACTAACATGGATACAGAGACACATTTCTTTCCCAATTTCCCCCCACCATTTCTGGCCAGTACCTCCCTATTTTTATGCAAGCTTGAGGAGGATAACATATTCTTGTCGATGTAAGCTCATCCTTCAGATGAGTCCCTCGGAGTATGTTTAAATAACCCTAATAATGAGTGGTTCGATCCCATATGGGTATTTTGATGTTTGTTTAACGAGTCCAAAGAAAGAAAACTCAGGGGTTTTTCATGTTTAGAGAGTCTGAAAAAAACTTAAATAGAAATCCATCAGGTCATTTTTCGTAAATTAATTCAATGAGACCGAAAAAGTGATAATCTACCATCCGTCAGATGTTTTCTTCAAATACTTTTACGAGAGTGGAACAAGGTCGCTCGACAATCTTTTCATTTTTACGGAGCATGAAAATATCTTAAAGGATACTCCATAGGTTTCATTTTTTGTGTTACCATTACGAGTCTGAAAAATAAATAAAAGTATACTCAGTTACATTCTCATTGATTTACGAGCACAAGAAATAACAAAAACTAAGCTTAGAGTTTTTCCTGAAAAGTCCTAAAAGGATCTATACATGCGACAAACGTATAAAAACAAACCAAAAAGTGTATCCTTGTTCAACCTTTCACTCCTAGACTTTTTATCTGCAAAAATTCAACACTTGCAAAGTCATTAGGACTTTACGGTTTAGATGAAACATATAAACTAATATAAAATACAAATTAAAAAGTGAATAAATCAATAAAAATGAGTAAAAACCACATTTCACTATTCCATTTGTCATTTCACCCAAACCTCTCTAAAAAAAACACCTTTACCTCGATTTTCCACTATGTATTGCAGAGGGCCTGGGTGATCATTAGATGAACATCTCCACAAAATAGGTAATTTTCATCTCTTTTAACTTTCCATGGATTAAAATTTGTTTTTCATTGGTTAAAAATAGACTTTTGGGTTAAATGTTTGAGGGTACCTATGTGCGTAGGTCGTCGTAGGTGCCCTATATCAAGCCTTGCGATGATCTAGGATCATTGCAAAAGAGCTTCTAGATAGCCTGTGATGACTCTGCACTATGCATATGCCCTGGCCTGCGACGTTCACAACCCCAAAAAAATTTAAAGATGAAAATGCCAATAAAAATTCTCTAGGGAAAAAAATAATGATGCTAATCTCTCTTTATGGTTCCATTGCAGGTTTTCCACGGTAAAAATGTTGGAATGGTAAGAGAGAGAGCATGGGGAGGAATACTACTTTTCCAGGAATGACCCAGGAATGGTAACGACCCTCTGACAGTGTGGGTTGTTAAACATTTTCAAAATCTAGGTTATGAGGGCGCAACTAAGATTACTCGAGTACGTAGTTCACATGTGGGATGTGAACGAGTAGGCGTTTCATGTGGGTGCTCACATTCTTATGATAGATATCGAGGATATCTACTTCTTAAATGAGCTATTTCACCGTGGGTCCTGACTAACACTTATAGGTAGCAGGGGAGGCAACGAGCCTATGAACCACTATATCAGTGCAAATTGTGTGCCAGACACTCGAAAGCATAGCAGTAAAATCGGTATAAGATATGTCTGAGACTTGGCTCTACGGACTATTGGTGCAATTATTTGCATAACATATTATCAAACATAACTTATCAACCGATATTTGTAATCAGTAGATTTGGTGAACTATATGTGCCGACAACAGGTGGTTTATTTATGTCTGATAAGTATATCTCAATCAAGAAAACCATCTAAAACCAATACTTTGTTTTCACACTTCAAAGATAACACTCTTCACACAATTCATAAATTAGAAATCAAAACTCATAAACAAGCATATGATCTAAAGTMCTTGCCTAGGTGATGGACTTGTTCAATGATRGCTCATGAAAGGAAAATATGAACTTTGATTCTATCTCCTAGAGTAAATAAACTAACAACAATTAACACTCTGTTTGAGGATATCTAAATGCTTCACACAATTTCAAACTTAGAAGAGAAAAATGATAACAAAACTTTTCAAGCAAATAGTGAATCTTAGGTGAAAAATCTGTTCATTAGGGGCTCATGAAATGAAGAGATGAACTTAGATCTTGTTCCCTATAGCAATTTAAAACAGTAATCAACAATTCACTCTTAGACAAAAAGAAATCATAACTCTATCCACTCCAACCAAACCTGTGTAGTACAGAAAATAGTCAATATAATTGAGAGGCTTCATTATATGGTGCATGAAGGTGAGAGATGAATTCTGATCTCATTTCCTGTAACAACTCACTTCAAACTTGCAATAAATTCTTATCTAATTCTACACACTCTTCAAAATCAATTGATGCATCACAAACACAAATTTAATACAATCTTACAATCTTGCAATTCTGGAAAATTACTTCATTTCTACATAGGAAACATAAGTCTTAATGAGATGTTCCATTTTATGGATTATGTAATGTGAATGATGGAATCCCAACTATTCCTGTGCTGCCACACTTTGTAATCAATTCTGATAGTGAAATCAAAACAACAAGTACAAAAAATAGAAATCTATACTAATAATTTACAATGAGCTTACCAAGCTGGATCGGTGGCCCTTGCCAATGCCAACATGGAAGATTTTATATCATAAGATGATAAATTCTAAGAGACACATAGGATCATTGAATTCAAACTTCCATTGATCTTCAACAAATAAATTTACAAAAAGAGTTGGTTCAGAAATCCAGTTTGCATCATACTAATTCCTCTTCTTTGGCTTAGAGCCATCACTCAATTTATATGATTTTTACATTACACATTTGTATCTAGACAATCCAATCCAAATCAAAACCATTTTCCATCAATGGATTTTGAGAACAACCATTTAGATAATCAAGGAAATGCATTGCCCACGAATCTGGGCATGATCTTACAAATTCTGGAAAATTGGAAAAGATTTAGGATGAATCATTCCCCTTGAGATGGAGGTCCACATGTGTCAGATATGGATATTTTTGGCTCACAATTCCACATGAAAACATAGTTCTGGACAAAACCCATGTCCCAAAATTTTGAGATCCATCGTTATATTCCCGGAAATCGAGGTGAACATACAGTACCAGAATGTTGGTATCGAAATCCTGTAGATAGGGTTTTAGTACCGGATTAGCATAGTCATAACCATGAGTACTGGATTAGGTGCATGACTTGGTACTGGAATAACATAGAGTATGCTGGTATCGGATTAGGCACCCAGGAAGTACTGGATCAATGCTGCTTAAGAGTCAAATGATTAGGATCATACAAAATCACACATTTAATTGAATTAACTCAAGAAAAACTAAACAAATCACGCCTTAATCATGAGTTACCTCTCTATGCATATGGACAAGGTCAGCAAGTATATTTGTGCAGGAAACAGTCAATTATATATACATAACATAGGTAAAGTAGGCTCAGATAGAGGGTAATATAGGTGTCAAAATGGAGACTCAACACAGACCATACTTTATACCATCACATGCATGGCAGGGAGTGCAACTCCCCATATGGCTCTTCAGATCTATTTTCAGTATGCGCTAGAGTGTATGGAGCCCCGATTTTTCAACTAGTTTGAAGGGGTTCTCAAGAGTATGAAAAAACAACTAACCAAGTGCATGAGTGGTGAGCTAAAATATTTTGGATACGATTTTATTTTGGTGTCTTTCTTCCTAGAGAGGGTCCTAGTTTTTCACTTACAGGTAGAGTGGGGTATACATGCCCCACAAGATATGAGAATGAAGAGGTGGGTCAACCTCATGGCACAACATGGAGCCGGTCCCATCGTTAGATATAACGATGTATTCTTCTACTGGTTGAGGACTCAAATGCTCATGGCCGACGACTATGCACATGCCAGGCTGGACTTCCGAGGAGATCCAGAATTAGATCCTCTTGAAGGTTCTCAATCGGGGGACATAGGTAAGAAGGAAATTTTGTTTATATGATGTTTTTGTGATTTTCAATGATAAAAAATATTTTTTATGTTGTTTATCCAATGACTAATCAAACACTCTTTGATGATGCATATGTGAGACATTACCGACCTCCAGGCTCATCCCCTATCCAGAGGTGAGGGGGGAGAGGTGATGTAGCAAGAGTAGCTTCTACCGACTATTAGACCATAGAACAAAACATGGAAGGGCTCATGGTGAACATCCCAGATGCCTCTGTCGATGATGTCCCGAGGAATTACCAACGCCACAAAGTGGGTGTGTCTGCTTCCATCGGTCGACTGCTCCGTAGAGTAGTACAATCAACCACATGTTATAGCGAGCAACATCCTTGATTCTCTATTATACATGAAGCCATATGCTTCACATTTTTTATATTTTGGTCTTTAGACAAAAACACTTTTTTGTAAACTTTTATCGTTATATATATATGAGGCTTCTACCGACTTACTTGTTGTATATACAAAGTGTGATTGGATTTTATAAATGTCTCAAATTCTTTCTAAAACATAATTAGCCAATGCATCTGCTAATGTATTTAGACATCTAGGAATGTGTTGATATTCAGTGTAATCAAAATAACGTTCCAAGAGGAGAATTTGTAAATATACCCTTAACAACGTAGGACTTTGGATAGAATACACATTACTCAACTGTAGGACCACTAACTGTGAATCTAGTCATACTACAAGATGATGGATTCCAAGTGAAACAATGTCAGTCAATAATTCGATGGCTACACTGTATTCCGCAATATTTTTAGTTGCACGACCAAGGAAAACACCATGTAGACTACTCAATTCATCTGTAGGTGCATAGATTTCCCAAGAAACAGATGCTAAGTTCTGAGTATTGCGGCTAGCACCATCAGTGAAGCCAATGTAGGGTAGTGAAGACACCAACATCTAGAAACCAAGAACAATGCAAGGTAATCAGCTAAAGGTCAAAACCAAATAATGAAAAATCACACAAGAGTATTATACACTAAAAGTACAAGCACTTAGGAAAAATTGACTTAAGCATAGTACTACTTTAAGTAAAGCCCATTTCTCGGTTCACTCAAAGGGATTCCATTATAATCAACCAGCTCATAAGCTCCCTTCTCTAATACTCATTTGACAATATAAGGACCCCACCACATGAGCTTGAATTTACTGGCCCCTAGAAAATCATGATCTTGCTCATAAAGGAGAACTAGACCACCTTCAGAAAAAACATGTGGCTTGACATGCTTGTCATATTTGGCTTTAACGCGTTTCTTCTGAGTTTCAATAACTAAGGCGACATTGTGATGGGTTTCATCTAGTTGCATCAAATACAAAACATGCTCCTTTTCAGTAGAGGTGCTAGGGAGAAGTTCAATGGCTAGTTTCAAATACGATATTTAACATTCAATCGACAACATGGATTCGATACCATAAAATAGATGGAAATGTGTAAATCCCGTGGCAGACTTAACAGATGTCCGATAGGCCCATAATGATAAGAAAACCATCGTGTTCCAATTTGTCTTATGAATTCCTATAATTCGTCGAAGCATGGTAGTGAGAACCTTGTTGATCGCTTCAACCTGGCCATTGGCCTATGGATAATAGGGGGTCATGTTTTCATGGCGAAGACTCAACTTCTTAGTAATTTTAGACATCATTAAATTTTTAAAATGACTACCATGATCAATAAAGATGGCTTGACGGACACCAAACCTACTAATGATATGATTGAATATGAACAATGTTGCACTTTCCTTGATGTTATCAAATGTAGGCATCGCCTTGGCCCATTTAGTGAAATAATCGATAGCTACAATGATGTATCTATGCCCCCCCGACCGAGTGAGGGTTACATGTCATGAAGTCAATGCCCCATTTGGCCAATGGACCAATGGAAACTACATGATGTAAGGGAGCAGGATAAGATCTTACCTTGTTATTATCAGTTTGGCAAGCATGGAATTTCTAGATGGAAGTAATGCAGTCCTTAAACAAAGAAGGCTAGAAATCACCGGCTCATAAGATCTATTGGGCAGTGGCATACCTAGACATATGACCACCACATGCTTCGGAGTGACATTCATTCAAATCTTTCTCATCTTCATTGTAAGTGACACATCGTCGAAAAATGGAATCGACACCACGGTGGTAAAGGGTATCACCAAGAATGATGTATTGGCAGGCTTGATATCGTATACCACAACGATTTGTACTAGATAAATCAGGACAAAAAGTTTGATTCCGGAGATAGATAATAATATCTCTGTACCATACGTCATCAGAAATGATCATAAAAAGGGATTCATCAGGCAAGAAATCCTCTGCCACATTTTTTGTCTCAGTAGAGGGAAGGTCACATATCAGTTCGGCAAAAACCAAATATTTCTTTGACTTAGCGCGTTCAAACTCCAAGTCAAACTCCTCGAGAATCACTATCAATTTGGAGTACTTTCCCCCTAGCAATTTTCGAGTAAGGATATGTTGCATGGGGTTGCAATAGGAAATAATAGTGGTTCTATGTAATACGATATAATGGCAAAAACGTTGGACAGCTTGAACAACTTCCAAGGCCAGTTTCTCCACATATAGGTATTTGGTTTCGATAGTCATAAGACTCCGACTCAAATAGTATATCACATGTGAATCATGTGAATCATCCTTTTGGGCTAGGACCATGGAAATGGTAAAGACTAAAGTAGCTAAGTAGAGGAAGTAATCTCGACTATAGTCATGGGGAAACAACAATGGTGTACGGGTTAAGGCAAGTTTCAAAGCTTCAAAGTATTTGTTTTTAGTATCGTCCCATACAAACTCATAACCTTTCTTGAGTAGCCGAGTGAATCCTTTCATCAGTTCAGCGTAATGGGGGATGAAATGATGCAAAATGTATCAACACGATAAAAACAAGAACTCGGCCAAACTCCACAAAAAAACACACTTGTGTGGGTTCAAACGTATGCAATAATAACGACAGCGTATGAAAATGGCCCTTAAATGTGCTAGGTGATCTTGGCGACGCATGGAATGTGTCGAGAGGTCATCAATATAGGGTTGCACAATGTGCTTAATATCATGTAAAGCATAATACATAGCACGTTGAAAGGTTGCACCGGCGTTCTTGAGACTAAAGGGTAATTTTCAGTAGGCAAAGGTTCCCCAAAGGAAAATAAAAGCAGTCTTGTGTTGATCCACTGGTAAAATATTAATTTGATTATAACCAGAGAAACGGTCCATTACAGAGAAGATTTTACTCTCGGCATAGTTGTCAATTTTGTTATGGGATTAATTGGTAAATGCAAACATAAACAAATCTCCCTAAATCCACCTGGATCTAGAACAAAACAGAACAGAATACGCTGCTTTCCCTAAGCTCTAACTATTGAGTTTACTATTTAACAAGAGATAGACAACATACCATTTAAATGTCGCTTCCTCCGGCTATTTCCATCCTAGCTCCACTCTGGTGCTCCTGTGATATTGGATCTACAAGGGAACATAAGCCAACCAAAGTGAAAGCAATACAATGAATGCAACAAGAACCTATGTATGTGATCAAGGAATCATACAATAAAACAAGACAAGTTTTATGGGAAAGAAACATATCTCTGTATCATATTAAAATGAAAGTGGAGATTACAAACAAATCCTTGATGTCGTAAGGTCCCCTTTTGATGGCCCTTTGATACAACACACACACTTTCTCCAACCTTGAATGAATAAGATCCACAATGACTTGATGAAATGAAATGAAGCTCTCAAGTATGAGCTGAAGTATAATTCCTCATCCAATTCTTAGCCTATTCAACCTTAACCTTGCTTTGCTTAACCTTTTCCATAAGAGATCCCTCTTTATATAGGGGAAAGAGAGATGGTTGAAGAGATTAGGATAACCCCACCAAATCAGAGAAGCGAGTAAGATCCAAACCATTCAGACGCAACCTCATCTTCTAGAAGATCCCCTTCTAGAACTTTTGTGAATTTTTGACTTTTCCGTGGATTTTGACATCGTCACACCCTAGCTATAGTGTAGCCTGTGGAGACGTCAGAACCCAAACCTAGAGCAGGGGGCAACAATCAGGCATCGTCGCACCCTGTGCCTTTTGCAGCCTGCGACGACCTTATTTAATAGGGTTTTTTAAAGGAGAAAGCTAGTCACTTTCCTAATGGAAAAATACTATTTTTGGGAACATGAACATATGTTTGTGAATGGATCACTGGGGTGAACAAAATAATGTGTAACAATGTTACTTGCACACATTAGCAATGGATGGGATTCTTGACAACTATGTGTTGGATCATGAATGATAGGCGGTTGTCTAGGAATCCCATGATAGACAGAAACATACATTATAGTGAGAAGACACAACTTGGAAGGTATTATGCATAGGAATATAGTTCCCAATATTGTTTTTCGATGCATATGTTGAGCAATGTCACATATGACAGTGTGTGGGCCAACCTTTTACCTTGGATGAGACGTTGTTG
>JASDQU010503165.1:13415-28753 GCA_032191745.1 Picea mariana
GCTAGAAGTTATTTTATGGATTTTTTACCTAGAAGACAAACCTCTTTTATGAGTGAATTGTCTTGCAGCTGGGGATTATCGTGAATATTGTATTCTGAGAGAGGAGATTGTGAGAGAAAGAAGAGGAATTTATAGTGGGTGTGATGTAGGTTGTATCCCTTCATTTTGATGGATAACAAAAAAGGAAGGACCTGACAATTTCTCTGGTGGACATAGCCCACACTGGGTGAACCACGTATATGTGTGTCTCTATTGTATTTTGTATCTTCTGTGTTTTATTTCTGCATTTGTTTTATTTTATTGCTCCGCGATCCTGTTTTTTCTAACAAGAACAATGTTGGGATCATTCATAAAGTGTTGAATGTAGATATCTTTTGCATGGAAGTAGTTATTGAATTCTTCACTGATATTTCCATCTTCTTCAAATATAAATTTACATGCACTAGAAGAATATGGTGATAGTAAACATTGATAGCTCATAATTAAGGATACAAATTATTAGTTAGTCATATGGTTGTTATGGGATTAATCGGTAAATGCGGACATAAACAGATCTCCCTAAATCCACTTGGATCTAGAAAAAAACAAAACAAAATATGATGCTTTCACTAAGCTCTAAGTATTGAGTTTACTATTTAACAAGAGATAGACAACATACCATTTAAATGTCACTTCCTCCTGCTATTTCCATCCTAGCTCCACTCTGGTGCTCCTATGATATTAGATCTGCAAGGGAACACAAGCCAACCAACATGAAAGAAATACAATGAACTCAACAAGAACCTATGTATGTGATCAATGAGTCATAAAATAAAACAAGACAAGTTTTATGGGAAAGAAACATATCATTGTATCATATTAAAATGAAAGTGGATATTACAACCAAAGCCTTGATGTCGCAAGATACCCTTTCAATGGTCGTTTGCTCAAACACACACACTTTCTCCAACCTTGAATGAAGATGATCCATAATGACTTGATGAACTGAAATGAAGCTCTCAAGTATGAGCTGAAGTAGAATTCCTCATCCAATTCTTAGCCTATTCAACCTTAACCCTGCTTTGCTTAAACTTTTCCATGAGAGATCCCTCTTTATATAGGGGAAACAAAGATGGTTGAGGAGATTAGGATAATCCCACCAAATCAGATAAGAGAGTAAGATCCAAACCATTTAGATGCCACCTCATCTTCTAGAAGATCCCCTTCTATAAATTTTGTGAAGTTTTGACTTTTCCTTAGCTTTTGACATCATCGCACCCTGGCTATAGTGCAGCCTGCAAAGATGTCACAACCCAACTCTAGAGCAGGGGGCGGTGATCAGGAATAGTCGCACCCTATGCCTTTTATAGCCTTCGATGACCTTCTTTAATAAGGTTTTTGAAAGGAGAAAGCCAATCACTTTCCTAATGGAAAAAGACTCTTTTTGGGAACATGAACACATGTTTGTCAATGGATCACTAGGGTGACCAAAATAATGTGTAAGATAATTCCCCCAAAAGTATGAGGCTGGAACTCATGACAGCCGAAATACTTTGTAGAATGTGTGTGTCAGAAACAAGGAGCACACCGATCGAGAACATGCAAATGGTCAAGCATCATCATAATAATATACCATTATCCAAGGTAGGCATTCCATACTCAGATTACCAAATGTCAAGTGATTCATGGCCACTAAATATACACCATGGATCCATGTCATTATGAATCGATATAGCCACCCATAATACATTATGGATCTATGCTCTAAAGATTTCAAATTCAGACATAGCCACGATACATACAAAGTGGATCTAAGTGTCAATACAAATCATGAATACTCTGTCGCAACCTGGACCAGAATGGAATGATCCAGGGTATTCATTTCCATCATATTTAAGTATGAATCTAACCATGTGATTATAGGCGATGAAGTCGAACATTGTAGAAACCACTTGATTGCCGATCATTAATGAAAAACGTTAACAAGTGTGAGGGAAATCACCATTGATGTCACTAACTCCCAAGGTACCCCGGTACAATCCAACGAATGTGAATAAATGAGTTGAAGTTGAACACTCGATGAAATATTCCAATCAGGGGTCAATGATGTGAACCCACTGTTGAAAGCGAAGAAACCTACCATTGAGGCATGCATGCTCTAAGGTACAGAATAATTTCTAAGTCTTGTTCCTGGATAATGAGTTGAAGTCGACAGGAAAAGACTCGTCACAGGAGGGCCTTGATGTATCCCCATCAATGACATGATCTAAGTAACATATTTGAGGTATATTAGAGTGTGAAGTGATTTGAAACTGACATAGGGAAAACCGACATAGTAGAAAATTTATAACTGCATATGGTCGACTCAATAGGAGGCTTTTTTAGGTTGGACTTATCTTGAACATATTAACGACACAACAATGGTCTTAGCACCATTGACTCAAGGAGGACCCAACATATGGACATGCAAATGGTAAAATGAGAGACAAATGGATTTCCTAACCCAGATTCAATGATGAAGGGGGGTGTCATGTTCAAGAGTGACTATTACTACCACTAACATGGATACAGAGACACATTTCTTTCCCAATTTCCCCCCACCATTTCTGGCCAGTACCTCCCTATTTTTACGCAAGCTTGAGGAGGATAACATATTCTTGTCGATGTAATATCATCCTTTAGATGAGTCCCTCGGAGTATGTTTAAATAACCCTAAGAATGAGTGGTTCGATCCCATATGGGTATTTTGATGTTTGTTAAACGAGTCCAAAGAAAGAAAACTCAGGGGTTTTTCATGTTTAGAGAGTCTGAAAAAAACTTAAAGAGAAATCCATCAGGTCATTTTTCATAAATTAATTCAATGAGACTGAAAAAGTGATAATCTACCACCCGTCATATGTTTTCTTCAAATACTTTTACGAGAGTGAAAAGAACAAGGTCGCTCGGCAATCTTTTCATTTTTACGGAGCATGAAAATATTTTAAAGGAGACTCCATAGGTTTCATTTTTTGTGTTACCATTACGATTCTGAAAAATAAATAAAAGTATACTCAATTACATTCTCATTGATTTACGAGCACAAGAAATAACAAAAACTAAGCTCAGAGTTTTTCCTGAAAAGTCCTAAAAGGATCTATACATGCGACAAACGTATAAAAACAAACCAAAAAGTGTATCCTTGTTCAACCTTTCACTCCTAGACTTTTTATCTACAAAAATTCAACACTTGCAAAGTCGTTAGGACTTTACGGTTTAGATGAAACATATAAAATAATATAAAATACAAATGAAAAAGTGAATAAATCAATAAAAATGAGTAAAAACCACATTTCACTATTCCATTTGTCATTTCACCCAAACCTTTCTAAAAAAAAACCCTTTACCTCGATTTTCCACTATGTATTGCAGAGGGCCTAGGTGATCATTAGATGAACATCTCCACAAAATAGGTAATTTTCATCTCTTTTAACTTTCCATGGATTAAAATTTGTTTTTCATTGGTTAAAACTAGACTTTTGGGTTAAATGTTTGAGGGTACCTATGTGCGTAGGTCGTCATAGGTGCCCTATATCAGGCCTTGCAACGATCTAGGATCATTGCAAAAGAGCTTCTAGATAGCCTGCGACAACTCTGCACTATGCATATGCCCTGGCCTGCGACGTGCACAACCCCAAAAAAATTTAAAGATGAAAATGCCAATAAAAATTCTCCAGGGAAAAAAATAATGATGCTAATCTCTCTTTATGGTTCCATTGCAGGTTTTCCATGGTAAAAATGTTGGAATGGTAAGAGAGAGAGCATGGGGAGGAATACTACTTTGCTAGGAATGACCCGGAAATGGTAACGACCCTCTGACAGTGTGGGTTGTTAAACATTTTCAAAATCTAGGTTATGAGGGCGCAACTAAGATTACTCGAGTATGTAGTTCACATGTGGGATGTGAACGAGTAGGCGTTTCATGTGGGTGCTCACATTCTTATGATAGATATCGAGGATATCTACTTCTTAAATGAGCTATTTCACCGTGGGTCCTGACTAACACTTATAGGTAGCAGGGGAGGCAACGAGCCTATGAACCACTATATCAGTGCAAATTGTGTGCCAGACACTCGAAAGCATAGCAGTAAAATCGGTATAAGATATGTCTGAGACTTGGCTCTACGGACTATTGGTGCAATTATTTGCATAACATATTATCAAACATAACTTATCAACCGATATTTGTAATCAGTAGATTTGGTGAACTATATGTGCCGACAACAGGTGGTTTATTTATGTCTGATAAGTATATCTCAATCAAGAAAACCATCTAAAACCAATACTTTGTTTTCACACTTCAAAGATAACACTCTTCACACAATTCATAAATTAGAAATCAAAACTCATAAACAAGCATATGATCTAAAGTCCTTGCCTAGGTGATGGACTTGTTCAATGATGGCTCATGAAAGGAAAATATGAACTTTGATTCTATCTCCTAGAGTAAATAAACTAACAACAATTAACACTCTGTTTGAGGATATCTAAATGCTTCACACAATTTCAAACTTAGAAGAGAAAAATGATAACAAAACTTTTCAAGCAAATAGTGAATCTTAGGTGAAAAATATGTTCATTAGGGGCTCATGAAACGAAGAGATGAACTTAGATCTTGTTCCCTATAGAAATTTAAAACACTAATCAACAATTCACTCTTAGACAAAAAGAAATCATAACTCTATCCACTCCAATCAAACCTGTGTAGTACAGAAAATAGTCAATATAATTGAGAGGCTTCATTATATGGTGCATGAAGGTGAGAGATGAATTCTGATCTCATTTCCTGTAACAACTCACTTCAAACTTGCAATAAATTCTTATCTAATTCTACACACTCTTCAAAATCAATTGATGCATCACAAACAAAAATTTAATGCAATCTTACAATCTTGCAATTCTGGAAAATTACTTCATTTCTACATAGGAAACATAAGTCTTAATGATATGTTTCATTTTATGGATTATGTAATGTGAATGATGGACTCCCAACTATTCCTGTGCTGCCACACTTTGCAATCAATTCTGATAGTGAAATCAAAACAACAAGTACAAAAAATAGAAATCTATACTAATAATTTACAATGAGCTTACCAAGCTGGATCGGTGGCCCTTGCCGATGCCAACATGGAATATTTTATATCATAAGATGATAAATGCTAAGAGACACACAGGATCATTGAATTCAAACTTCCATTGATCTTCAACAAATAAATTTACAAAAAGAGTTGGTTCAGAAATCCAATTTGCATCATACTAATTCCTCTTCTTTGGCTTAGAGCCATCACTCAATTTATATGATTTTTACATTACACATTTGTATCTAGACAATCCAATCCAAATCAAAACCATTTTCCATCAATGGATTTCGAGAACAACCATTTAGATAATCAAGGAAATGCATTGCCCACGAATCTAGGCATGATCTTACAATTTCTGGAAAATTGGAAAAGATTTAGGATGAATCATTCCCCCTGAGATGGAGGTCCACATGTGTCAGATATGGATATTTTTGGCTCGCAATTCCACATGAAAACATAGTTCTGGACAAAACCCATGTCCCAAAATTTTGAGATCCATCGTTATCTTCCCGGAAATCGAGGTGAACATACAGTACCAGAATGTTGGTATTGAAATTCTGTAGATAGGGTTTTAGTACCAGATTAGCATAGTCGTATCCATGAGTACTGGATTAGGTGCATGACTTGGTACTGGAATAGCATAGAGTATGCTGGTATCGGATTAGGAACCCAGGCAGTACTGGATCAATGTTTCTTAAGAGTCAAACGATTAGGATCATACAAAATCACACATTTAATTGAATTAACTCAAGAAAAACTAAACAAATCATGCCTTAATCATGAGTTACCTCTCTATGCATATGGACAAGGTCAACAAGTATATTTGTGGAGGAAACAATCAATTATATATACATAACATAGGTAAAGTAGGCTCAGATAGAGGGTAATATAGGTGTCAAAATGGAGACTCAACACAGACCATACTTTATACCATCACATGCATGGCAGGGAGTGCAACTCCCCATATGGCTCTTCAGATCTATTTTCAGTATGCGCTAGAGTGTATGGAGCCCCGATTTTTCAACTAGTTTGAAGGGGTTCTCAAGAGTATGAAAAAAAAACTAACCAAGTGCAGGAGTGGTGAGCTAAAATATTTTGGATACGATTTTATTTTGGTGTCTTTCTTCCTAGAGAGGGTCCTAGTTTTTCACTTACAGGTAGAGTGGGGTATATATGCCCCACAGGATATGAGAATGAAGAGGTGGGTCAACCTCATGGCACAACATAAAACCAGTCCCATCGTTAGATATAACGATGTATTCTTCTACTGGTTGAGGACTCAAATGCTCATGGCCGACGACTATGCACATGCCAGGCTGGACTTCCGAGGAGATCCAGAATTAGATCCTCCTGAAGGTTCTCAATCGGGGGACATAGGTAAGAAGGAAATTTTGTTTATATGATGTTTTTGTGATTTTTAATGATAAAAAATATTTTTTATGTTGTTTATCCAATGACTAATCAAACACTCTTTGATGATGCAGATGTGAGACGTTACCGACCTCCAGGCTCATCCCCTATCCAGAGGCGAGGGGGGAGAGGTGATGTAGCAAGAGTAGCTTCTACCGACTATTAGACCATAGAACAAAACATGGAGGGGCTCATGGTGAACATCCCAGATGCCTCTGTCGATGATGTCCCAAGGAATTACCAACGCCACAAAGTGGGTTTGTCTGCTTCCATCGGTCGACTGCTTCGTAGAGTAGTACAAACAACCACATGTTATAGCGAGAAACATCCTTGATTCTCTATTATACATGAAGCCATATGATTCACATTTTTTATATTTTGGTCTTTAGACAAAAACACTTTTTTGTAAACTTTTATCATTATATATATATGAGGCTTCTACCGACTTACTTGTTGTATATACAAAGTGTGATTGGATTTTATAAATGTCTCAAATGTCTCTCTAAAACATAATTAGCCAATGCATCTGTTAATGTATTTAGACATCTAGGAATGTGTTGATATTCAGTGTAATCAAAATAACGTTCCAAGAGGAGAATTTGTAAATATACCCTTAACAACATAGGACTTTGGATAGAATACACATTACTCAACTGTAGGACCACTAACTGTGAATCTAGTCATACAACAAGATGATGGATTCCATGTGAAACAATGTCAGTCAATAATTCGATGGCTGCACTGTATTCCGCAATATTTTTAGTTGCACGACCAAGGAAAACACCATGTAGACTACTCAATTCATCTGTAGGTGCATAGATTTCCCAAGAAACATATGCTAAGTTCTGAGTATTGCGGCTAGCACCATCAGTGAAGCCAATGTAGGGTAGTGAAGACACCAACATCTAGAAACCAAGAACAATGCAAGGTAATCAGCTAAAGGTCAAAACCAAATAATGAAAAATCACACAAGAGTATTATACACTAAAAGTACAAGCACTTAGGAAAAATTGACTTAAGCATAGTACTACTTTAAGTAAAGCCCATTTCTCGGTTCACTCAAAGGGATTCCATTATAATCAACCAGCTCATAAGCTCCCTTCTCCAATACTCATTTGACAATATAAGGACCCCACCACATGAGCTTGAATTTACTGGCCCCTAGAAAATCATGATCTTTCTCATAAAGGAGAACTAGACCACCTTCAGAAAAAACATGTGGCTTGACATGCTTTTCATATTTGGCTTTAATGCGTTTCTTCTGAGTTTCAATAACTAAGGCGACATTGTGATGGGTTTCATCTAGTTGCATCAAATACAAAACATGCTCCTCTTCAGTAGAGGTGTTAGGGAGAAGTTCAATGGCTAGTTTCAAATACGATATTTAACATTCAATCGACAACATGGATTCGATACCATAAAATAGATGGAAAGGTGTAAATCCCATGGCAGACTTAACGGATGTCCGATAGGCCCATAATGCTAAGAAAACCATCGTGTTCCAATTTGTCTTATGAATTCCTATAATTCATCGAAGCATGGTAGTGAGAACCTTGTTGATCGCTTCAACCTGGCCATTGGCCTATGGATAATAGGGGGTCATGTTTTCATGGCGAAGACTCAACTTCTTAGTAATTTTAGACATCATTAAATTTTTAAAATGAATACCATGATCAATAAAGATGGTTTGACGAACACCAAACCTACTAATGATATGATTGAATATGAACAATGTTGCACTTTCCCTGATGTTATCAAATGTAGGCATCGCCTTGGCCCATTTAGTGAAATAATCGATAGCTACAATGATGTATCTATGCCCCCCCCGATCGAGTGAGGGTTACATGTCATGAAGTCAATGCCCCATTTGGCCAATGGACCAATGGAAACTACATGATGTAAGGGAGAAGGATAAGATCTTACCTTGTTATTATAAGTTTGGCAAGCATGGAATTTCTAGACGGAAGTAATGCAACCCTTAAACAAAGAAGGCTAGAAATCACCAGCTCAAAAGATCTATTAGGCAGTGGCATACCTAGACATATGACCATCACATGCTTCAGAGTGACATTCATTCAAATCTTTCTCATCTTCATCGTAAGTGACACATCGTCGAAAAATGGAATCGATACTGCGGTGGTAAAGGGTATCACCAAGAATGATGTATTGGCAGGCTTGATATTGTATACGACAATGATTTGTACTAGATATATCAGGCTGAAAAGTTTGATTCCAGAGATAGATAATAATATCTATGTACCATACGTCATCAAAAATGATCATAAAAAGGGATTCATCAGGCAAGAAATCCTCTGCCACATTTTTTGTCTCAGTAGAGGGAAGGTCACATATCAGTTCGGCAAAAACCAAATATTTCTTTGACTTAGCGCGTTCAAACTCCAAGTCAAACTCCTCGAGAATCACTATCAATTTGGAGTAGTTTCCCCCTAGCAATTTTCGAGTAAGGATATGTTGCATGGGGTTGCAATAAGAAATAATAGTGGTTCTATGTAATAAGATATAATGGCAAAAACGTTGGACAGCTTGAACAACTTCCAAGGCCAGTTTCTCCACATATAGGTATTTGGTTTCGATAGTCATAAGACTCCGACTCAAATAGTATATCACATGTTCGTCATGTGAATCATCCTATTGGGCTAGGACCATGGAAATGGTAAAGACTGAAGTATCTAAGTAGAGGAAGTAATCTCGACTATAGTCACGGGGAAACAACAATGGTGTATGGGTTAAGGCAAGTTTCAAAGCTTCAAAAGATTTGTTTTTAGTATCGTCCCATACAAACTCATAACCTTTCTTGAGTAGCCGAGTGAATCATTTCATCAGTTCAGTGTAATGGGGGATGAAATGATGCGAAATGTTTAGCTTCCCTTGCAAACTTTAGAGCCGACATAGCGTGGAAGGAGGAGGTATATTAAGAATAGCCTCAACCTTCAAGGGGTATACTCAAATCCCATGTATCAACACAATAAAAACAAGAACTCGGCTAGACTCCACAAAAAAAACACACTTGTGTGGGTTCAAACGTATGCAATAATAACGACAACGTATGAAAATGGCCCTTAAATGTGCCAGGTGATCTTGGCGACGCATGGAATGCGTCGAGAGGTCATCAATATAGGGTTGCACAATGTGCTTAATATCATGGAAAGCATAATACATAGCACGTTGAAAGGTTTTACCGGCGTTCTTGAGACCAAAGGGTAATTTTCAGTAGGCAAAGGTTCCCCAAAGGAAAATAAAAGCAGTCTTTTGTTGATCCACTGGTAAAATATTAATTTGATTATAACCAGAGAAACGGTCCATTACGGAGAAGATTTTACTCTCGGCATATTTGTCAATTTTGTTATGGGATTAATTGGTAAATGCAAACATAAACAAATCTCCCTAAATCCACCTAGATCTAGAACAAAACAAAACAGAATACGACGCTTTTCCTAAGCTCTAACTATTGAGTTTACTATTTAACAAGAGATAGACAACATACCGTTTAAATGTCGCTTCCTCCGGCTATTTCCATCCTAGCTCCACTCTGGTGCTCCTGTGATATTGGATCTACAAGGGAACACAAGCCAACCAAAGTGAAAGCAATACAATGAATGCAACAAGAACCTATGTATGTGATCAAGGAATCATACAATAAAACAAGACAAGTTTTATGGGAAAGAAACATATCTCTGTATCATATTAAAATGAAAGTGGAGATTACAACCAAAGCCTTGATGTCGTAAGGTCCCCTTTCGACGGCCCTTTGATCCAACACACACACTTGCTCCAACCTTGAATGAATAAGATCCACAATGACTTGATGAAATGAAATGAAGCTCTCAAGTATGAGATGAAGTATAATTCCTCATCCAATTCTTAGCCTGTTCAACCTTAACCTTGCTTTGCTTAACCTTTTCCATAAGAGATCCCTCTTTATATAGGGGAAAGAGAGATGGTTGAAGAGATTAGGATAACCCCACCAAATCAGAGAAGCGAGTAAGATCCAAACCATTCAGACGCAACCTCATCTTCTAGAAGATCCCCTTCTAGAACTTTTGTGAAGTTTTGACTTTTCCGTGGCTTTTGACATCGTCACACCCTAGCTATAGTGCAGCCTGTGGAGACGTCAGAACCCAAATCTAGAGAAGGGGGCGACAATCAGGCATCATCGCACCCTGTGCCTTTTGCAGTCTGCGACGACCTTATTTAATAGGGTTTTTTAAAGGAGAAAGCTAGTCACTTTCCTCATGGAAAAATACTATTTTTGGGAACATGAACATATGTTTGTGAATGGATCACTGGGGTGAACAAAATAATGTGTAACAATGGTACTTGCACACATTAGCAATGGATGGGATTCTTGACAACTATGTGTTGGATCATGAATGATAGGTGGTTGTCTAGGAATCCCATGATAGACAGAAACATACATTATAGTGAGAAGACACAACTTGGAAGGTATTATGCATAGGAATATAGTTCCCAATATTGTTTTTCGATGCATATGTTGAGCAATGTSACATATGACAGTGTGTGGGCCAACCTTTTACCTTGGATGAGACGTTGTTGAAACTCATTGTGATCAAGGAGGAATTTATGTTTTTGGTAGTTTGGTTCATTATACCAAATAATTCATTGGCATGCTATATTGAGGCTAGAAATATCATAAAAATAATATATTATTTGACCCACTAGGTAGAGGATATTCCAATCAGACATTCCTCCATGGAGACTACTACATGATTTATTTTTGACAATATTGTGGAAAGGCTTGGATGCTTTTTCAACTTGAATGTAAACCATGGAAAACATTTTATTGGGSTTACTATTGGTACCCTTGTTAAGGAATTCATGATCCATCATCATGAAACAATGTCATATTATCCTAAATCCAATGATATGGTGGAATACTTTAAGAATATTCTASAGTGTGGTATAACAAATATCTATTTGGTTAACCATGATGATTTCATGAGACAATCCATTTCATTATATGGACATGCTAAATGACTTGCAAATKTTGTCTAGGAACACACACTTTAACCTATTTTATGGATAAGAAGTTGAGATGTTGTTGGAATACTTGATGTCAAGTCTATRGGTCACTATTTCTACATAGATTTCTAATATGAAATAGTTGCAGGAGAGGTTATATATGCTAATCCAATTACAGGATCAACATTTCTAAAAYAAGYAATTCACATYGGGTSATMTTTTGCAAATGTACGATATCAAATTCTGAAAACATTTGGGGAATTAATGAATGCATTGGCTAGGGCCATACAAGAATGCATAGATCACTAGAGAAGGAATAATTTGACTAACTTAGTTGGATGGATAATTGAAGAAATAAAGAAAGGATGGGTCAATGGCACATGAAATAAGCCCCATGTTTCTCCAACCTAGGCCAAACCACCTTGAGTTTTCTGGGGGGTGGGGGGGAGTTAGTGTATAGTAGTAGAACATCAATTTTTGTAATTCAATATAAAATTTTAATTTCAACATTTTCAAATTCAATTTTGAGAATTTACTTTCTTGTTGTTTATCAGTTTGAAGGCATAGGGATAAGAAGTGTTGGAACACGTATAATTTTTATCTTTTGAACTTTAGATTTTTCCTCTTAGAAATAAAATTTTTACCCAAAAAGAAAAAAAATTAGAGAAATGACTTTTAATTTTAAATTAAATCCATTGGTTTCTATTTATTAGTAAGGAGCTTACAATATATATCGTCGATGAGTTACTCTAAGTTGATCAAATGGTTCTAATGATATACAAAGTGTTCAAGCTTCCTGAGTTTTGAAAGAAAATATTTAATGGTCGTTTCAGAGCTTCGTGCTTCGGGTATTCCAAGAATTCTAAAAAACAAAAACTTTGAAACTCCAAAGTCCCGAAGATAGTTCTTCATGATCATTTATAAAGGACTTATGAACGAGTCATAGGACATGTGTCTTAAAAATATTTTTTGGGGTTGACACATGTCACTTATTTTTAACACTTCCATCAGATGATTCATACATTTTTAAGTGTCACGTGTCACCTTTCTTTTCTTGATAGGTCATTAAGAATTACATCATCTCTACCACGTCACTCTAGGAGATTTCCCTTTGGGAGTTTTAACAAAGATTGAGTTCACAAACCACTGAAGTATCAAAGCGTCAAAGTAATGGATATTACTCAAAAACTAAAAAGCATTTCAAAGAGTTAATAAAGCAGTTAGTGGATTCAATTAATCATGATTAAGTGTTAATCAATCACTTCACAGTTTAAGGATTCAGAAGATTTCTCTTTTGCTATATTCAAAACTTCCAAATTCTGAACTTCCAAAATACTTAAAGTTAATACAACGTTTTAAAGTGTGATTAATTAAAACATAAAGGTGATTACTTAGAGATTAACTCCTCCATGAATTCGGCCTTAGGGAAACTTCTACCCATGACATTTATGTTTGATTAAGGTTAATGATTTCAATAAAGATTGTGAATCACCAGGTAATAAATTCCTTTAAGTTTTTAATAAATTCTTCGTCATTAGATTTATACGAAGACCGATAGACTTTGTGAATAAAGCACTTCGAATTTCAAAATCATTTTACCATTTGCAATTACTAGTTTTTCATTCAGTGAAGAGATTATAAACTTCTCTTGTTACATGACAGTCTAATTTTATTTTATTAAGGATTATGGTGCCACAACAAGTTGCAAGGAAGCTTGATGGATCAGATTTCAGAATCTAGCGAAATGCTAAACCGGTTTGAAAGCCTGATAAACTAGGAAAGGGACCAAATATGGCAGGTAAGGGATAAATCTGGCATGAGTGCCAAGTTGATCAGGTCCTAACTATCGTGTGTCGTGAGTTCTCAAGATAAACAATCGAGAGCGATTGAGGGGGGAGAAACTGCATTGGGTTTAATTTTGAAGGGTGGTACCTCAATTTAAACCATGGTTTTCTCTCGGGGGTACGTGGAATATCCAAGTGCATTGTAGGACAAAAGGCGAGTTACCTCAAAACCACTTCCTCACACCCCCCCAAAATAGAAAAGTATAAAGGGACTTTAGTAATTTATTTTATTCGATTATTATTTGAATGTTGGAATGTTAGAGTCCTGTCACACCCTCCACGCTCTCGATACTGTCGAAATCACCACCTACACTTCCCCTCTCTCTACACGTCACTTACCCCATCTATCCCTACCACCTACAATATCACATCCACTCATCCCACCTCCTTATTGGGAACTTGTCCCCATGTCATCCTATTCATGAAAAATTACTCTTCCCCATAACTATTAGCCATCATAATGAGCCAGCGTTGAGCTACTTGTCCAATTACCACCCCAATATATTTAATTGTAATTCTTTATCCTAGTAAATGCATTCAAAGGGACATATGGCAATGCAATCAGATGGAAAAGACAATAATCCAATGATTGTGGTGGACTTAATGGACATGTGTACCCAGTTCAAAGAACAAAAGAAAACACGTGCATCTGTGAGAAAATGAAGGGACAGATGAAGTTGCAACACATCAAATCAAAACTCAACAACATCCACATGTTGTTATTTCATTCAGATTGTATTCTATTTTTAGGAAAATATGGTGGGGATCCCAACAATTTTCAGTTGAGATATTTTTTGTATAAATAGATAGATTTTAGATCTATTCGAGGCTGATTCTTGCCGAATGTAAAAGATAAACTTTTTTGAATATCAATATAAGTGCAGACAAAGATTCTAAGTTTCTTTCAATTTGAGTCATGTGTTTCCTCTATGTTTTCATCTCTCTTAATTTCTTTCTGTAGTTCTTGAAGAGTGAATGATTACAATTTAGTACTACATCTAGTGTTATCATAATATATCAAAAGTTCATTCATTAAAAACTTTTCCTCTGTTATTACCGTGAGTAAAACAAGACCTATGACCTATGTGAATTACTGCATCTTTATCTCCTTTCAAGGGTGCATCTTCTACTTCTCTTCCACTGCAAAAAAGGTGAGACTTATCTATAATTGATACTTGGATTTGTTTAACAGTTTTGTAAATCATTTCTACATCATTTGGAATTATAATTGTGAATCGGATAACGAGATACAACCTCTATACTGTCTTCTCATTAATTTCATTTAAAGATTATTTCTCAGAAAACTGAAGGTAGAAAAAAGAACTCATAAAAGAACTTCATTTAAAATCTTTGATGCCTAACATTATTCTTTGATCCTTAGAATCAATATCAAGAACAACATATTTTTGGCTCTGTTGTCGGGGACGGAGGAACAAAATTACTTTTCCCTGGGAGAATGACAAAGTTAAATTTTGGTCTTTGATGGTGAAAAAAGATTGAATACATGGAAAGGTTCATTTTTCACCCAACAAATCCATTGTAGGAAAAGATGGCCTTCGGTCGAAATAATACCAGCAAAAACCCAGACGAAAAGCAGACTATGCCAGTTGGAGATACTGAAAAATTGTTGAAACCGAAGGGATATCTCAGAAAAACTTCTGCATTAGCAGGTAAGGTCTATCAACCTAGAATTATGCAAGTTAATGTTAAGATTCCTGTTGAAGAACTAAGTATTAAAGAAAAATTTAAACTGGTTCATTCTGCAGAAACATCAACAGGTAAGTCTGAAGTTAAACTAGAAACTCCAGAAGTAATTATTCCTGAAATAAAATTTGAGATTGACTAGACCATCCCTATTTCATTGATAGATATTTTTACCAGTGAAAATAAATAATCCATTTCAATCCCTACTATCATTTGTACACAGTCGATTCTTTATCTTCCTGAAGTAGTCAAAAGATCAGTAGATCAGTATTTTAAAGTTTTT
>JASDQU010503166.1:31383-43266 GCA_032191745.1 Picea mariana
TTACACAGTAGACACACGCTACGCATCCTCTGTTTCTCAAATTTCCGATGTGTCAAAAACTGAGGTGTTATGTTTTATGCCTAAAAAACATTCTGCATTTATATGCATGAGATTTAAAGACTTGTTTCTCATATTCGTGAGTCCCTTTGATATAGTTGCGCAAACCCTAATCTTGCTTTTCGCTGTGTAAGGTTCCCTGTCAGAGCCTTAGCCATTGAACCTTCTTTTCATTACCAGTCTTAGTGTTTTTATCCTACATCTGCAACATGGCAATTCAAGAGAAAAAAAAATACAATAAAGGAGGGAGTCTGTTAAGATATGAGCCACAAAGTTTACAATTGGTAAATTCTGATCCAACATTTAGGGTTTCCTTTGAGCAAGCCGGGTGCATGAGGTTTTGCGAAAAGATTCAAGGGTTCAATGTGCAGTTAACCAAGGACTTTGCCCTCAAATTCAACGGTGTCTAGACAAAGATTGTTGATATTACTTTCCAGGTGTCAGAGGAGATAGTAGCTGCTGCGACAGAGATTCCAATTCAAGGGGATAAATGGTTTAAAGGTATGCCATTTGATCCAACTTTCTACACTAATTCCTTGAAACCCAAGTACAAAAAGAAAATTTTTGGTGCTACTATTCAAGAAAATGCATATTGGAGCATTATGGAAAGTTATTAACAGTGGTTCAACAATATTTCACTTGTGAGGGCAGGTTTGACAGAGTATACCAATATCATATTAGGCTTTTAATGCATTTCACAGGAAAAAATATTTTAAATTTACGTTTTTACCTATACAAAAGTTTAGGTAAAATGTTAGACAGAGTATAGGCTAGGGCTGATAATGTTAAAACCAGTTTGTTTCATTTCTCTCTAGTAAATTTAATGGTGTTGGAAGAGCTTAAGAGATTAAACAGGGATTGGGATTCTTTCTTAGTTTCAAGAAACATTCCTTTAGACCCCAAAGGAGACACTCCCTCATCTACTGAGAAAATGGTTTCTAAGGATTCAAACAGGAAAGAGAAAATGTCTGTATAGCAGTACATTCAGAAAGGAAAATAAATTGAAGATTCTTCACCAAGCCAACAAGATAAGAAGAAAGTCAGGAAGCTACACTTTGCTGATGAGGTGGATTAAACACCAAAATTGAGTAGTCCAATCACAAGGCCAGTTGCCAAAAAACTACATGTACTTGCCTTGCATACACAATTTGTTGAACCTACAACTCAAGAAATGGATAAAGATTAGCTTTAGTCAGGAGGGAAAGACAAAATAATCAGAGAGTTGGAAGATAAACTCAAAGAAGCTCAACATGTCATAGCTCAGTCCTATTATGAAAACAATGAAATGAAGAATAAATTGGCTGAAAGGGTTTCTATTATTCAAAAACCACAAGATGTACCAGATTTAAATAAGGAATCAACTTCAAAGGTTCCAGAAGGTTCTAAAGGAAAGAATAAAGGGAAAGAAGTTGGGAAAAGTCCTAAAATGATGGAGTTTACCAAACCTGCATCCCCTTTAACAAGATCTGCAACCAGAAGGATAAGCTCAGAATACAAGCCTGTAGAGGAAACACATGCACGGGGCCAACCTATATCAATTGAAAAGATCCATACTTCACCTGGAGAAGGTGAGAAAATTGTTAAGTGCCTCAATAAGAAATTAAGGGAATCACAAGATCTAATTATTCGGCTTAGGGAAGAGAACATAACAACATAACTAAAGTTTAAGAAACACTTTCAAGAATGTGGACCAACCATCAACAATGCCTGTGCAACTCTTTCAAATGCCCAGTCAAAGTTGAGAAGAAATGCACTTTGTTTAGGCAAGTGGGAAACTTGAAAAGACAGAATCTGTCATTGAGGAAAGCAAATAGGTCTCTGAAACTAAGGATAAAATTTGATGATGAAGCCAGGGGGAAGTTGGACCTACTTGCAGAGGTGGATGAAATATAGATGCCATGTTTTCACAATTTTTTCTTTTTGATCAATTAGGGGTTAACTTGTTTTGAGTTTTTGTTTGGAAAGTAGCATTGCACAGAACTTGCGTAGCGATCTAACGCTATGCAAGTGTTGTAGGTACACACATGTAATGCTTGATGGATGATATAATAATCATTTTCAGCCTACAGAAATCTTGCAGCCACCACCTTAGTAAAGCTAATTGAAGAAGACAAATTCATTGTGTAAACTCGCTACGCAACCGTTCTAGGTTACAATTACACAACGAGTTGTAGCAAATCACTACACAAACGTGTTAGGGAGCCTGGTTAGCCGTAAAATCAACCTCAGATTCGTCTTCAACTGTACTAAATGACTCACATCAATCTCAAAGTCAAAAATATGTTGGAGAATCTTTATTTTCAAGATATTGTTATGCATTCAATATGGTCAAAGCAAACTCCTATTTTTAGCAAGTAGTTTGAAGTTTGTTCCTCTTTTGGTGTAACGAGATCCAAAATTGTAGGACAATGTTGAAGTTCGACTTCTCTAGCTTAGGGATGTATTTTGCCTATATATTTGATCATTTTGAATGTAAAAAAGGGTTAACAGAAGTATAAAGGAGATTTGTCTTTAACATTTTTTGTAAATTTTTTGACGTTAAATGAAATATTAGTGTAGATGTCCAGTGCTATTCATACCAAATATTCATGTGGTGGTGATATGAAGTGTGTGTTTCTCTTTCATGTATGTACTTCATGTTTTCTTTCTCTTTTCATCTCCAACTCTTATATTCTTAGATTGGAAATCTAATGGCATGAAATTCATCTGATATTGATGCTTTAGATTCAAGCAATTTAAGTACTGTTATCTCTTCTTAACTCAATCAGAATTCATCTCAGTCGGTGCTCTGAATGTTGTTATTTGTTTTCTCTTTCTTCCATCATACAACAACAATATTTTATAACTGAAAGATTATCAACTATCTAGACTCTACTTCCTTGATAGTTCTACCCACCTGTCATTGATAGTTCCATATGCTTCAAAGTTGACTCCATTGCCCAACATGTTCCTTTTCCTTCATAAATTTCTTCCTATAATCAAAGATCTGGATATTGATCTTCAAAATAAAACCTATCTTTCAGAGATGTAACACCCCGGGTTTCAGACCCCCATTTTAAATAATGTATTGTTACAATGTTGAGAGGCCTGAGTGCCTAAACAATTATTAAAGGGTCAGTATGCCCAAGACATGTAATGTTTTTTATCATTATTAATAATAACCACATTGGTGGTTGCTAGACGAACAAGGACTAGAGTTATAAGGGGATATGATTCCACAAGAGAGGGGGTTTGAGGGGCTAAATTTTTATTTCCTATTTTAATTTCCCTTTTGTCTAAGGGAGGGGATCAATTACGTGAGCTTCTTGGGGAAGGCCAGGAGGTTCTTGATTCCCCAAGAAAATACTTAAACCCATCCCTGGTCTGATTGTGGGGTGGGTCAATGGCTCGTTCGCTCCTTCACTTCTGCATTCACACTATTCTTTCCCTCACACACTTTCATACACTCACTTACCCATTCATTGATCCATCCTCACCTGCGTCTTGGCTTGGTAAAGGGAAAGGAACTGTTGAAGATTAGGGAGGGGATAGTTGGTTGTAGTGGTCGTTGGTGCAATCCAACCATGACTCGAGGCTTGCATGTCTGAGATGTGTTGGCCTGTGCCCTGTTTTTCTCACAACGGTGAGTTTTGAGAGTTTCAGCATTGAGATTCTAGACCAGCTACGCTGGAGCCTTGGAAGGAGAAGGAATGGTTGAGGGACTGCGTGACAGAGAAGGGTCGAGGTCCATTCTCTTGGGTGGTACAAGTTGGGTAGAAGAGAACTGGGTACTTGGATTGTTGTGGGTGATGGGAATCATGTGAGAGTTTGAGAGCTGATTGGTTTGGGAGCCCAATTACACTCTGAAACCGTCCTTATGGATTCATAGCCCTGGATCGGGGGTGACATTGTTGTTGAGATTTGGAGCAATAATGCCTACAGTTGGGTGGAACGTCCCTGGTCTGCAGGCAATTGGTGTCGCCTTTTTATAAAGATAAGTGCTCTATGTTGTGATATTATTATCTGTGTATGAATGTATTCCGCTGTGTATTTTAATTATCGTTTAACTAAATATTAGTTTATGCATCCTTGCTGGATATTGTTGTGCATGTCATAAATATTTTATCTTATGCGTCCTTATTAAATAAAGAAGGTACTAGTAAGAGTACGAAGTCCAAGGGTGGGCTTGAAGGTAGCATACCCTGGCCTGTGGGTGGTTGGGTATGTTACAGTTTGGTATCAGAGCTTCTAGTTGAAACACCGGCCCGGTATGGGCTAGGTCTGCTGGTTACAGATCGAACTCTGACTGTGGATTTGAAAAGCTTAGGAGGAATGGCGTTGCAGAGTCTACGCAAGAGATAGATCATCAGAGACCCATTGTAGGGGGTTCGAAGGATCATGACCGTCCCCTTTGAAATTGGGATCGATCGCCACTGTAGGATCAGGAGAGATCCGAGATCGTTGGATCAGAGGGTAGGTGAATAAAGGTCGTCTGATGGAAAGGAAGCAAGGGTTAAGTCACAACTGTCAGATCTCATTAGAGAGAGAGAGATCAACAACCAACATGCATTGCGGGGAACCAAGTTGCATGGGAGTTAATTCCACAAGGCGGTCCTGCAATCCAAACCACAGTTTCACTGAGGGGTTACGTGTTAGTGAGTTTTGAACATGGGGACGATTGAAATGTTAGTTAGAACATGACACATATCACCTGCCTGATTGGGCCACGTTTCCGCGTCCAATATTTTTCCACATGGTGATAGATCGTGCAGTACAAAGACTGGGTACCCCAAAGGAAAAATATGTGATAGTTGGCATTGGGTCGAGAACTCCCGAAGAGCCGAAGTGATTCATAGCCATTGATCTGTAAGAGACACGTGTCGACGAATCATCGACTTCGGGTGAAAGTACTCCAAAAGAAAGCAAAGGCGGAGAGTTTGAAACTCCCGAAGCCCAAAAAGCCGAAGCGATTCTAGTTGTGGATCCGCAGGAGGACACACGTCGATAGATTGTGAACTTCGGGTAAAAGCGTTCTGGGAGGAAGAAAGCGGGGAAAGTTAAGACTTCTGAAGGTCGGAGTCCCTAAGTGGATCTTGATCGTTGATCGTGAAAGAGGACAAGGACCATTGATCTGGTCCTGGCTGAAAGTTTCGAAGTCCCGAAGCTTTGAATAAGCACTTTTTCAACTAAGCAAAGGGTCATGGTCGTGGTCACATGCAGTTGAGAGCTGAGGGCTAATGGCCGAATTGGTTCTCTTCGAGACAGAAAAGTGCTAAGGAAGGATTTAGCCACGATTTCTAGTGAGGTGGTTTGAAGGAAACACCTGCGTAGAATGAAATTCTGTGTTAGCAAAGGATAATAAGACACTGTTATTTTTCGGAGAATGGGGATATGATCTCCATGAAGAAAAAAGAAAGAAAGAGACATGTAGCAAGGTTTGGCAAATTTTGTTTATCATATGCATAATTCTAACAAAATGGTCACTTGCACATTTTGCAGAATTAAGGGGTTTAAACACATCAACTCAGGATGCTTATCGAGGAAATGGAAGAAGGTGAGGGAGCCTCTAGTCATGATAAGGAGGCCGAAGGCCAGAATACCAGAGTTGGTAATGCAAAGACAGTGTCCAATGAATGCACGAGAAAAGGAGAGCAGGAAACGTTAATAGAAATGGTAAGAAGCTTGAAGATGGAAGTGCAGAGCTACAAAGAAGACAATGAGAGACTGATGAGAGAAAATTCAGATAAATGCTCGAGTGTTGCAGAGCTTAAATCTATTGCAGAGGCAAAAGAAGAAGGGATCGAACTCAAGACGAGAGGAAGAAGGCAGGTGTCATGAAAGAAGAGATGATCATGGAAGAGTTGATTATTCCAGAAGTGTTAGTCGATATCATAGACACCACTCAACTCCTTACTCAACAAGAAAGTTTTGTGCATCTGAATATTCTTTAAGCAGTCCAGAGGTGTCTCCTGCTAGACACCAAAGAAGGAAATAAGAGGTAGATAATTTGCAAGGAGAGCTGAGGAAGCTCAAGCCACCTTCCTTTGATGGTGAAAGAGAAAGGGAAGATTATGCTGAAGCATGGTTGCTTGGGCTCAGGAGATATTTTCAGTTGCATAACTATTCCTAAAACCTGGAGGCCAAGATTGCCACCTACCATTTACACGGGAAAGCTGCAATGTGGTAGGACTAATTGAAGCAAGTGGAACATGTTAATGAAAGTAGGATCACTTGGAATCAATTCAAGAAGTACTTCCAGAAGGAGTACCTCTCAGAGCATATCTATGACAAGAAAATGCTGGAGTTCTTTGAACTCAGGTTGGGAAGCATGACTAAGGCAGAGTACGAGAAGAAGTTCTTGGGATTGTTAAAATATGTCAAGTTCATTGGTGATGAGAAAGTGAAAATACAGAGATTTCTAAGTGGAGTGCCAATGTTTTATAAGGAAAATATCAAGTATGATGAGCCCAAGACCTTGACTGAGGCCACCGGGAAGGCTAAATACATATATGAGCAAGGCCAGGGGAGAGAATCTCTGCAGAAATCTTGGAAGGACAAGAAGAATGAGAAGTCCGATCAGAGGAGGAAAGGATTCAAACCTCCCTTCAATAGGAATGAGCCTAATAGATATCGTCAAAATCAATATGCTAAGGGGGAATCCGAGAAAGAAGATTCCTTGGGAAAAAGGGGAAGACCACCAATCCAATGCTGGGGATGCAAGGAAGATCACTTGTACAAGGATTTCTCGCATAGAAAAGATAGAGTGAAGACCCTGCACAACATATAAGAGGCTACAACAGTCAAAGATATGGGAAGAATCTATGCAGCTTTAGAGGATCGACAAGCAGAGTACCAATCCAATATGATCGAGGGGGAAGGTAAGATCATAAATCAACCTGTTGCTATTTTGATTGATTCAGGCACAAGACATTGTTACATTGATCCTAAGATAGTGGATAGATTACATTTGGAGAAAAGTAAGCTTGGAAAATCAAGTTTGGTTCAGTTAGCCACTGGAACCAAAAGGAGAATCCATGATATGGTCAGAACTTGTTCCATAAGTCTTAATGGTGTGAATACTAGTATTTATCTAAATATCATACCATTGGGGTCTTAAATATCATACTTGTGTTAAATATTGCTGACCCAAATGAAAGTTTTGTGGTATGTATAGACGCATGTAAGGAAGGGCTTGGGGGAGTCCTCACGCAAAATAAACATGTCATTGGTTATGAGTCCAGGAAGCTTAAGGAACATGAGAAGAACTATGCCACACATGAGTGGGAACTTGTTGCCATTGTTCATGCCTTGAGGATGTGGAGGCATTATCTCATGGGGAAGAAATTTGAATTGAGGACAGACCACATTGGCCTAAAGTATCATTTTGAACAATCGACCTTGAATGCCAGGAAAACAGGATGGTTGGAATTTTTAAGTGAATACGACTTCGATATCAAGCATATCAAGGGAAAGGTGAATAAAGTTGCCGATGCACTTAGTATAAGAGTGCATCTCATGCATGCTATTGCTGTCAATATGCATCGATCAGACTTGAAGAGCGGAATTTTAGATGGTCTTGTTACAGATCAACATTACCTATAGGTAAAGGAAAACTTACAACAAGGAGATGTACAACAGAAAATAAAGGAGTATGAGATAAAGGAAGACAGATTACTCGTGCATAAAAATAGAATCTATGTTCCTAGTTTCGGAGAATTGAGGAGTTTGGTACTGAAGGAAATGCATGATGTTCCTTATGCTGGACATCCTAGTTACAAAAAACAATTTCAGCAGTAGGAAGTCAGTTCTTTTGGCTGGGAATGAAGAAGGATGTTGCTGATTACATCACTTGATGTATGGAATGTCAGAAGGTGAAGGATGAGCATAGGCACCCAACGGGTTTGCTGTAGCCATTGCTAATCCCATAGAAGAAATGGGAAGTGATCACCATGAATTTCATCACAGGATTAACCAGAACAAATAAGCAACATGATTCAATCATGGTGGTGGTTGACAAATTAACAAAGGCTGCTCATTTTGTGTCTGTGAAGACAACACATAGATCGACTAATATTGCGGAAATTTTCATGAAGGAAATTGCTAGGTTGCATGGGATACCTAGGGAAATTGGCTCTGACAGAGATACAAAGTTTACCTCCAATTTCTGAAGGGGATTGTTTAAAGGATTTGGCACAAATCTAAACTTTAGCATAACATATCATCCCTAGACAGATGGGAAAACAGAGAGGGTCAAACGAATAATTGAAGACATCCTGAGAATGTATGTGATGGATAAGCCATCTAAGTGGGAAGATTACTTACACTTGGTTGATTTTGCATATAATAATGGGTATCAAGCTTCATTGAGAATGATCCCATTTGAAGCCTTGTACGGTAGGAAATTTGATACTCTAGTAAGTTGGGACAACCCAGTTGATAGAGTGGTACTTGGGCCGAATTTGCTCAAGGACATGGAAGACCAGGTAGTTAAGATCAAACAAAATTTAAAGGCAGGTCAGGATAGACAAAAAGTTTATGCAGACAAGAACAAGACAGCTGGAGAATTTAAAGTAGGGGAGAATGTACTTTTGAAAGTGAAGCCCAAGAAAATATCTTTGATATTGGGTAGTTGTACAAAGCTGGTAGCTAGATTCTGTGGTCCATTTGAAATATTGGACATAATAGGGCCAATTGCATACATGCTTGCATTGCCTGCTTCCATGAACGTGCATAATGTATTTCATGTATCTTTACTGAATAAATATGTACATGATCCTAACCATGTTGTTGATTGGCATCTGATTCAGGTAGAGATGGAGGGAGACTTTCAGGTTCAACCAGTGTGGGTATTGGACAGAAAGGTTAAAATGCTCCAGAATCGAGTTATAGAGCTGGTAAAATTTTAGTGTACCTGCTATGGTCCTGAAGATGCTACCTAGGAGCATGAAGATGCCATGTGGGCAGAGTACCCACAACTTTTTGAATAAATTTGAGATTTTGATCTCTATTTTGTATATGCACTGAGGATAGTGCCAAGATAATGGGGAGGGGATGTAACACCCCAGGTTTCAGACCCCCATTTTAAATAATGTATTGTTACAATGTTGAGAGGCCCGAGTGCCCAAACAATTATTAAAGGGACAATGTGCCCAAGACATGTAATGTTTTTTATCATTATTAATAATAACCACATCGTTGGCTGCTAGACGGACAAGGACTAGAGTTATAGGGGGCTATGATTCCACAAGAGAGGGGGCTTGATGGGCTAAATGTTTATTTTCTATTTTAATTACCCTTTTGTCTAAGGGAGGGGATCAGTTACGTGATCTTCTTAGGGAAGGCCAGGAGGTTCTTGATTCCCATGAAAATACTTAAACCCATCCCTGGTCTGATTGTGGGGTGGGTCATTGGCTCGTTCGCTCCTTCAATTCTGCATTCACACCATTCTTTCTCTCACACACTTTCATGCACTCACTTAACCATTCATTGATCCATCCTCACCTGTGTCTTGGCTTGGTAAAGGGAAAGGAACTGTTGAAGATTAGCCAAGGGATAGTTGGTTGTAGTGGTCGTTGGTTCAATCCAACCATGACTTGATGCCTACATGTCTGAGATGTGTTGGCATGTGCCCTATTTTTCTCACAGCGGTGAGTCCTGAGAGTTCCAACATTGGGATTTTGGACTAGCTGCGCTGGAGCCCTGGAAGGAGAAGGACTGCATGAGGGCCTGTGTGGCAAATAAGGGTGGAGGTCCATTCTCTTGGGTGGTGTAGGTTGGGTAGAAGAGAGCTGGGTACTTGGATTGTTGTGGGTTTTGGGAATCCTATGAGATCTTGAGAGCTGACTGGTTTGGGAACCCAAGTACACTCTGGAACTGTCCTTGTGGATTCATAGCCCTGGATCGAGGGTGACACTGCTATTGAGATTTGGAGCAGTAGTGTCTATGGTTGGGTGCAACGTTCCTGGTCTACAGCCAGTTGGTGTCACCTTTTTATAAAGATAAGTGCCATCTGTTGTGATATTATTATCTGTGTATGAATGTATTCCACTATGTATTTTAATTATCGCTTAACTAAATCTTAGATTATGCCTGCTTGTTGGATATTGATGTGCATGTTGTAAATCTTTTATCTTATGCGTTCTTATTAAATAAAGAAGGTATCGGTAAAAGTACGAAGTCCAAGGGTGGGCTTGAAGGTAGCATACCTCGACCTGTGGGTGGTTGGGTATGTTACAAGAGACCAAGTGACAAGAGAGATCCCTCTCTAAACTGAAAGGGCTAGTTTCAGTTCTAAAGTGATTTTGTGGTTACCTTTGTGATTTTCTTCTTCAGCCAAGCAATTTACATAGTGCTAACAGATATGACTTTCCTAAGTGCACCCCCCATGCCTTAACCAATTTTACTTCATTGGTGGATCGCCCAATTCTTTCCCTCAACCCTTCATCAAACTGTCCATCGTTTGAATTATGTCTCAAGGAATCTTGGGTGGAGTTTCCCCTTGGTGCATTGCACACCCCATGAACCCCAACTCTCCCCATATATGAAGACTTTGTTTCTTCAAATGCACCGAGCATCTTGCCTGCCCGATTTCCTTCGTTTAGATTTGTGGTGGAACTGTGCGCGCCTGGGCTTGGTGCCTTAGGCCTTACATCTTCCCCCACCTCAAGTCATTGTCATTCTTGGAAACATTCACAAAATATGCGATATCCAAATCTCTTCCCGAAGTCATGCCTCCATTGCAACTAAGTATGTTGGAANGTCTCAAGGAATCTTGGGTGGAGTTTCCCCTTGGTGCGTTGCACACCCTATGAACCCCAACTCTCCCCATATATGAAGACTTTGTTTCTTCAAATGCACCGAGCATCTTGCCTGCCCGATTTCCTTCATTTAGATTTGTGGTGGAACTGTGCGCGCCTGGGCTTGGTGCCTTAGGCCTTACATCTTCCCCCACCTCAAGTCATTGTCATTCTTGGAAACATTCACAAAATATGCGATATCCAAATCTCTTCCCGAAGTCATGCCTCCACTGCAACTAAGTATGTTGGAAACCCCAAGTTTTGTGCCAACTAGAAACCCAAAATGTTTGTCAAAGTGGAAACCCCAAGTTTCTGACTTACAATGTAATCATTTGTGACATGTGAAACCATTCACACTACCCTCTACCCAAATTTGTGTGCGACCAAATTTCCTGCTATGATGGAAAGACGTCTCTTCCCCATCTCTATTCATAATGTCTAAGCTGCCACTACTCCACTACAATGATCACTCTCCATTTCGTTGTTGTTGCCACCTCAATTATTGATACAAACTCAACCAAAACCTTAAAAATGTCTAAGTGTTGAACTTATGTTAACTTTCTGTTTTCCCCATGCCTCAACCAACTATGTGATGTCTTCGCACAATGCTAGCCTCAAGCCCTACACTGGTTGGGTAGCTAATCCTACCGTCGTCTCCAATTCTTGAAATGTGCATCTCCATGCCCGAACTTAGTCTTTTATGTTCGCATCTTTGTAACTTTGTCCAAATCCAAATACTAAGAAAAGTTTCCATCCTTGCCTCACTATTTTTGTCATCATCCGATCTTTGTCAACAAGATCTTCCACAATGTCTAAGTGTTGTGCTTCAAACCTACTAGTGCATCTGTACTTTGAATTCCTTCTGTAATTCAATCCATCCGCATAACAATCTTAGACCAAGGCAAGGTATCTCCTCACCTTACTACACTATGAATTCACCCCAAAACAAATTCATATGTGACAACTTTATTGCATTGTCCACCTCATGGCACAATTAGTCAATTTGCACCAAGAACTGCATGTCCAGACTGTTAGAAAAATAGGACCACGA
>JASDQU010503167.1:0-10122 GCA_032191745.1 Picea mariana
TATAAAAGTGATGAAAGTATGGGGTTGGGGTTTTGGTTTTTAAATAGTTGTTTTGGGACAGCAAGGAGGGCCATTGGGCAAATGGGGTCTGCACTTAAATGTGTGATTCACTCTCAGATCTAAACAAAACTCTTACACAGGGCAAGGTAGTGGAAGTGTTGGATCGAATTAAGTTCGAATGGTGTTGATTTGAGGAAGAAATAGGGGAGAAAAAACCGAGCAAATGAGCAGTTAAGAATTCATAAACTGGGTTTCAGAAGAAAACATAAATATTATCACAAGATCAGATGCAGAGTATTTGCTAATAAATTCTACTCTATTACTTTCTTCTAACAATGAGAAATTGAAAACAAGCAAAATGATAACAGGAAAAAACTTAACAAAGAAGGGAAACGCCACCAACACCTCCGCACAGGAATCCTGTAAATAGCATGTCTATTACTGATCAGTCATCTAAAGATTACAGAAAATGTTTTATGGCCAAACACAGCCCACTGTCCAGCAAAAGGAAAAATTTCCTACAGGTCAAACCCCTCACACAGGTCTAACCCTCTCTTACTCAGCCCGAACCCTATTCTGTCTTTTACATGTGTATAAAAGGTATCTCAGTCCTCTCACACTCGAGCTCATAACTCTTCTCTCTAAAAATAGAAAAACAGTTACAAAGATTGACACCTGTAGACTATTTCTAAAACAAACAAAACATCAAATCCAAGAAAAGTCGATTTGTAAACTGCTGCTTGAACATCTGGAGTTTGTTAAGGTTTGCTGGCGAATGGACTCTAACAACATCACAATAAATAAATGCAGCAACAGTCGAATTTCTGAGGTTGTTTTTCAAACAACCTCAGACATTCGACTATTGCTGCATTTATTTACTGTGATGTTGTTAGAGTCCATTCGCCAGCAAACCTTAACAAACTCCAGATGTTCAAGCAGTAGTTTCCAAATCCACTTTTCTTGGATTTGTTGTTTTGTTTGTTTTAGAAATAGTCTACAGGTGTCAATCTTTGTAACTATTTTTCTATTTTTAGAGAGCAGAGTTATGAGCTCCAGTGTGAGAGGACTGAGATACATTTTCCTATTTATACACATGTAAAAGACAGAACAGGGTTCGGGCTGAGTAAGAGAGGGTTAGACCTGTGTGAGGGGTTCGACCTGTAGGAAATTTTTCCCTTTGCTGGATAGTGGGTTGTGTTTGTCCAGAAAACATTTTCTGTAATCTTTAGATGATTGATCAGTAATAGACATGTTGTTTACATGATTCCTGTGTGGAGGTGTTGGTGGAATTTCCCTTCTTTGTTAAGTTTTTTCCTGTTATCATTTTTCTTGTTTTCAATTTCTCATTGTCAGAAGAAAGTAACAGAGCAGAATTTATTAGCAAATACTCTGCATCTGATCTTGTGATAATATTTATGTTTTCTTCTGAAACCCAGTTTATGAATTCTTAACTGCTCATTTGCTCGGTTTTTTCTCCCCTAGTTTTTCCTCAAATCGACACCATTCAAACTTAATTCGATCCAACACTTCCACTACCTTTCCCTGTGTAAGAGTTTTGTTTAGATATGAGAGTGAATCACACATTTAAGTGCAGACCCCATTTGCCTAATGGCCCTCCTTGCTGTCCCAAAACAACTATTTAAAAACCAAAACCCCAACCCCATACTTTCATCACTTTTATAGCTAGCCTAAAATCCATCCCACACAAACCAAGTTAAATCAAAAAGAGAGAGCCCTCTCTGAGTCTTGGAGGGATAGATCCAAGACTCCAAGTGGTTCGAGGTTACCTCTGTGATTGCCTCTGCAGTCTTAGGCAAATTACAGAGCGCTAACATGCCACACAGTCCCTCAGGCATTCCTTCTCCTTATTCGGGCCTCAAGTGCAAGTGGTCCAGAATATCAATGTTGGAACTCTCAAGACTCATAGTTTTGAGCCATGCTGGACATAGGCCACTGCATCTTAGACATGTAGGCCTCAAGGCACAACTAGGTCACACCAGTGACCACTACAACCAACTATCCCATGGATAATTCTTTCGTAGTTCGGTCCCCCTTCCTGAGAACAATACATAGGTGAGGATGGATGGGGGAGGTAGGTAAGTGAATGGGAGTGCGTGAGGTTAAGAATGGGTTAAGACAAAGGTGATGGAGTGGAAAATCCAATGACCAAACCCACAATTAGACCAAGGGCAGGTTTAAGTATGTTCGTGGGGAAATCAAGAACCTCCTGGCCTCCCAAAGAAGCTCACATAACCGATTCCCCTCTTTAGGAAAAAAGTTAATTAACATAGCAATAAACATTTAGCTTCTCAATCCCCATCTCTTGTCAAATCATATCCCCCTATAACTCTAGTCCTTGTCCATCTAGCAGCCAATGATGTGTTTATTATTAATAATGATCAAAGCATTACATTTCTTGGGCATACTGGCCCTTTAAATAATTTTTGGGCACTTAGGCCTCTCATCATTGTAACAATACATTATTTAAAATGAGGGTTCACAACCTGGGGTGTTACATCCCCTCCCCCTTATTTTGGCACTGTCCTCCGTGCATATACAAAATAGAGATCAAAATCTCAAATTTATTCAAAAATCTGTGGGTACTCTACCTGCATGGCATCTTCATGCTCCCAGGTAGCATCTTCAGGACCGTAGCAGGTCCACTAAAATTTTACCAGCTCTATAACTCGATTCCTGAGCATTTTTACCTTTCTATCGAATACTCATGCTAGCTGAACCTAAAAGTCTCCCTCTGTCTCTACCTGAATCAGATTCCAATCAATAACATGGTTAGTATCATGTACATATTTCTTTAGTAAATATACATGAAACACATTATGCACATTCATGGAAGCAGGCAATGCAAGCATGTATGCAACTGGCCCTATTCTATCCAACATTTCAAATGGACCACAGAATCTGGCTACTAGCTTTGTACAACTACCCAATTTCAAAGAGATTTTCTTGGGCTTCACTTTCAAAAGTACATGCTCCCCTACTTTAAATTCTCTAGCTGTCATGTTCTTGTTTGCATAAACTTTCTTTCTATCTTGAGCTGCCTTTAAATTTTGCTTAATATTGACCACCTGGTCTTCCATGTCCTTAAGAAACTCTGGCCCAAGTACCACTCTATCTGCTGGGTTGTCCCAGCTCACTGGAGTATTGCTTTTCCTACCATACAAGGCTTCAAATGGTGTAATTCTCAATGAAGCTTGATACCCATTTTTATATTCAAACTCAACCAAGTGTAAGTAATCTTCTCACTTAGATGGCTTATCCATCACATACATTCTCAACATGTCTTCAATTATTCGATTGAATCTCTTCGTTTTCCCATCTGTCTGGGGGTGATATGTTCTGCTAAAGTTTAGATTTGTGCCAAATCCTTTAAAATATCCCCTCTAGAAGTTGGAGGTAAACTTTGTATCTCTCTCCAAGACAATTGTCCTAGGTATCCCATGTAACCTAGCAATTTCCTTCATGGAAATTTCTGCAATATTAGCCATTGTATGCGTTGTCTTCACAGGTACAAAATGAGCGGCCTTTGTTAATTTTTCAACCACCATCATGATTGAATCATGTTTCTTATTCATTCTAGGTAATCCTGTGATGAAATCCATGGTGATCACTTCCCATTTCTTCTCTAGAATTGGCAATGGTTGCAGCAAATCCGTTGGGTGCCTATGCTCAGCCTTCACCTTCTGACATTCCATACATCGAGCGATGTAATAAGAAACATCCTTTTTCATTCCCGGCCAAAAGAACTGGCTTCTTACTATTGTAATTGTTTTCTGGTAACCAAGATGTCCAACATAAGGAACATCATGCATTTCCTTCAGTACCACATTCCTCAGTTCTCTGGATCTAGGAACATAGATTCTATTTTTATGCATGAGTAATCCATCTTCCTTTATCTCATACTCCTTTATTTTCTATTGTACATCTCCTTGATGTAAGTTTTCCTTTACCTATAGGTAATGTTGATCTGTAACAAGACCATCTAAAATTATGTTCTTCAAGTCTGACTAATGCATATTGATAGCAGTAGCATGCATGAGATGCACTCTCCTACTAAGTGCATCGACAACTTTATTCTCCTTTCCCTTGATATGCTTGATATCGAAGTCATACTCACTTAAAAATTACAGCCATCTTGTTTGTCTGGCATTCAAGGTTGGTTGTTCAAAAATATACTTCAGACCAATGTGGTATGTTCTTAATTCAAATTTCTTCCCCATGAGATAATGCCTCCACATCCTCAAGGTGTGAACAATTGCAGCGAGTTCCAAGTCATGCGTGGCATAGTTCCTCTCATGTTCCTTAAAATTTCTGGACTCATATCCAATGACATGTCCATTTCGTGTGAGTGTTATAGGATAAATTGGTAGGTTCAGACACTAACTGATCTCCCTAGATCCACCTAGATATAGAAAAAAACACACTATAACATGACGCTTTCCTTAAGTTTTAGATATTGAATTTACTAACTAAATAGGGATAGGTGACATACCGTTTAAACACCGCTTCCTCTCGCTATCACCATCCTAGCTCCATTCCAACACTCATACAATGATGATCCTTCAAAAGAATGAGTTTATTGAGTAATAGCATAAACTCAATATAAACCTATGTATGTGATCAAGGAATCATACAATAAAACACAACAAGCTTTATAGGAAAGAATAATATTACTGTATCATATTAAATGTGAAAGAGAGATTACAACCATGGCCTTGATGTCATAAGGTCCCTTCCAACTATCCTTTGTTCCCCACACACTTCTTTCTCCAAGGATTTTGAGACCATGGATCTGATAGCTACTCACAATCTATCTTGGCAAAGCAAATCTCAAAGCCACTCTAACCAAGCTAATAATCCCAAGCCAAAAACAACTAACTTTCTCCATGAGAGCTCCTCTCCTTTTATAAGTTGAAGAGGATAAGGTGAGGAGGTTAGGATGATCCCACTAAATCATGAAAGTGAGTAAGATCCAAACCATTCGGATGCCACCTCACCATGGAATTTTCTCCTTTTAGAAGCATCGAGAAGATGCTCCTTTTTTTCACTTATGAGCATTCTCGCACCCTTCCTATAGAGATGATTGAAAACTCCTCGTGACCTAGCTATGATGTAGCCTGTGAGAATCAAGCATTCTCACACCCTAGCTATAATGCAGCCTACAAACTTCCTTTTTTATGGGGTTTTTACAAAGGAAAATGCAACTTCTTTTCTTAGGAAAAGTTCTTCTCCCTTCCTTCTTCCGAAACTCAGGCCACTGACCCCTCTGAAGGCAACAGATAGGTTTACATAATTAACGGTCATAGGGATGACAAATATAATGTGTAATAGAGAGCCCCCCAAAGTATGAAGTTAGAACAGAGTGATAGCTGAAATACTTTGCCAAGTGTGTGTAGGGAACAAGGAACAGTCGGTCGGAAACCTACCAACAAACAAGGAAATACAGTACAATAATATATCATCACTGAGGGAGGCATTCCCATACTCAGAATACAAATGACTCAGAGCATAAATGATGACATGCGAAGATCCATTTCAAGTAAGACAGGTCATGGCCACCAAACATACATTGTGGATCCACACCATTATGACTCAAATCTGAACATAGCCACGAGACATACAATGTGGATCTATGCAACAATACAAACTAAATATACTCCAATGCAACCTGAATCTGTTAGAAAAGATTCAGGGTCTTCATCTCCACCACTCGATAGTACGAATCTAATCATGTGAATACATGTGTTGAAGTCGAACATGGTAGAAACCACTTGATTACCGGTCATTAATGAATACCATTAACAAGTGTGAGGGAAATCACCATTAATTTCAATGACTCCCAAGGTACTCTAGTACAATCCAATGAATGTGAATTAATGAGTTGAAGTTGAACACTTGGCGGAATCTCCTGATCAGGGGTCAATAATGAAAACCCACTGTCGAAAGAGAGGAAACCTGCCATTAAGGCATGTACGTTCCAAGGTACCATTTAGTTTCTAAGTCTAATTTCTGGATAATGAGTTGAAGTCAACATGAAAAGACTCGTCACAGGAGGGCCTTAATGTATCCCACATCAATGACATGAAAAAAGTAACAAGATTTGATGTAGATTAGAGTAACAAGTGATTCAGGACCGACTCAGGGATGGACGATGCAATAGAAGGCTTTAAGGACTACAGAAATGGTCGACGCAATAGAAGGCTTTCAGGGTTGAACTTCTCTTTGAACATATTGACAACACGACAAATGTCTTTGGAAAAACTAACTCAACAACAAGGATCACAGACCAATTTGTAATCTTATAAAGGAATATGATCAAGAGACAAGCAGACTTTCCAACATATACACAAAGAGAGTGAAAGGGTGTCATGTTCAAAAGTGGCTCTTCCACAGAATATAGGTTTAGATACATTTCTTTCCCAATTTTCCCCCCACCATTTCTGGCGAGTACCTCTTTATTTTTATGCAAGCTTGAGGAGGATAAGATATGCTTGTTGATGTAAGCTCATCCTTTGAACGAGTCCCTTGAAGTATGTTTAACGAACCCTAGGAAGGAGTGGTTTGGTCCCATATGGGCCTTTCAATGTTTGTTTTATGAGTCCAAAGAAAGAAAACTCAGAGGTTTTTCATGTTTATAGAGTCTAAAAAACACTTAAAGAGAACTCTCTCAGTTTCTTTTTCGTAAAGTAGTCTGATGAGACCGAAAAAGAGATAAACTATCACTCAACAGACATTTTCTTCAAATACTTTAACGAGCATGAAAAGAACAAGGTCACTCGATAATATTTTCATGTTTAGAGAGTTTGAAAAGAGCTTAAAGGGAACTCCAGGGGGTTCCTTTTTCGTATAACCTTTACGAGTCTGAAAAATTGATAAAAGTATACTTGATTACGTTCTCATTTATTTACAAGCACGAGAAAGAACAAAGACTAAGCTCAGTAACTTATTATCATGTATTTACGAGCATGAGAAAGAACAAAAACTATGCTTGGGATTGTTTTCATTTTTACGCAAGCTTTAAAACAAAACAAAACTATGCTTGGGATAGATTTTAATTTTTACACAAGCTTAAAAGCTAAAAAAAACTATGCTTGGACGTGGTTTCATTTTTACACAAGCTTGAACCAGAGGAAACTATGCTTGAGGTAAGTGGTTTCATTTTTACACAAGCTTGAGCCATAGAAAACTATGCTTGTACTTCCCAACGCATAACACATGGATGGTTGGTACTTATCCCCCAAATTAAGAAACTAGTGGCTCTAAATTTAGCATGAAGTCTAGAGGCTGGAAGCATTGCCCCCCAAGCTTTAGTTTCATCCAACTGCGAAGGAGAATGAAATGAAGCTTCAAATACTATATGTAGGACTTGACCCAAATGGAGAGGGGGGAGTTGTTTCATTTTTAAACGAGCTTGACACAGGATCAGAACTATACTCGAGACTCTAGGTATAATCCCCAGACCTCTATTTTATTTTTTAACAAGCTTGACATAGAAATAAGAACTATGCTCGTAACCTCTGTTTCATTTTTTAACGAGGTTGCTACAGAGACACAAAAACTATCCTCAAGTGGTTTCATTTTTTAACGAGCTTGAAATTAGAAAACTATGCTCAAAGACCTTTGTTTCATTTTTTAACGAGGTTTCCTAGGAGATGCAAAAACTATCCTCGAAAGTGGTTTCATTTTTTAACGAGCTTGAAATCAAAAAACCATCCTCAAGTCTAGTTTCATTTTTTAACGAGATTGAAATCAGAAAATCATGCTCATAGACCTTTGTTTCATTTTTTAATGAGGTTGCCTCAGAGACACAAAAACTATCTTCAAAGTCTCTCTTCTTGATCATGGATTCCAAGAGGACAATGCTCTAGAATGACACCATGTCAAGGGACAAAACTCAGTCATGGCTTCCAAGAGGTCGTCACTATAAGGAAGAAACATACTCTGGAAGGACACCATGTCGAGGGGAGCGGCAGGAGTAAAGAGATCAGGCTCTAACAACCCTATCGAAGAGATCACCATGTCAACTACTAGATCTAAGTCATCAGAAGACGAAGCCATGGGCGACAATGCCACATAATTGACCTGTGGTGGGGGTGATACAGTCTACATATAAGAATCATTCAGGGAGGTAATCCAACTAGGATCAATGAATGAAAGTTGATCAAAAGTCACAATTCTTCTATCGTGAGGGAAAGATATCACATGAAAAAGAGTGGACACAATAGCTTTCATGGCATAGACATAATCCTGCCCAGGAAGTAAAGCGAAATCCAAGGGATCATGGACTACCATGAGATCAACGAAGACAGTTTTCCTTCACAAAGTCATAGGAAACTGAGGAAGGGTCCCTAAAGGTTGACTAGTTCTTCTGTTAAAATATAACAAATTTTGTGTAATCGGTGCAAGCAGAGGATAACCGAAAGCTTTCCAAGCAATAGAGGACAAAATAATAATGGATGCACCTTCATCTATCAACGTCTGAGGAACGTCCCGACCAAAAACTTGCACTGTAATATGGAAATGAATGTGAGAGGGAAGACAAGGTCTAGTTAGCACACCCCAATCAAAATGGATGGCCTCATTACTTGGAGGGGATTCCATGAGAGAAGGAGGAATACCCACCGGCATGGTAGATTCTGTATCAATAAGAAAAACATGGGCAATATCAAGTTTACTCTCTAACGGGAGAGTAGGATCGACTGTTGACAAGATCGGATCGACCACTTGGGTTGCATTCTCCAAAGGGAGAATGGGGTCGACAGGTGGAAACGGATCGACCACTTGGGTGACACTCTCTAACGGGAGAGTGGGATCGACCGAGGATGGGATCAGATTGACCACTTTAGTTTCACTCTTTGAGGGGAGAGTAGGATTGACCGAGGATGGTATCGGATCAACCACTTTATCAACCGATTCAACTAAGGGCGTGACCAGATTGACGACATGATCAACTGGATTGACCGGTGAAGGGACCAGAGTGATCATTCCATCAACTATAGGGGGGTTCAGAGAAAGCTTACGGTAAGAAGCTAGAAATTGAGGTTGTGAAACAATCATGTCCTCTAGTAATTTTGAGGCTTCATCCATATGAGAACAAATGTGAGTGAGATGAATCCCTTTGCATAACATACATGGGAACTTGACTCTACTTTTCTTATTCCCAATCGTATTGTGACTAGTTGATAGGAGGTCATCAACATGTTGTTTAGAGGCTGACGACATGGGTTGATCAGGGTGTGTAGACCTGTTGGCGTTCGGAAGTCACTCCTGGATTGCTAGCAGGAGCAGAGCCCGAAGCCCATCAGATTTAATGTCACGGTTTGTTTTAAAGGGTGATCAAACGGAAGGAAACTCAGAACCGTATCGCATCAACTCAGAAACCAGACCAGGCATGCATGAACGAGTGAGGTCTTGTGTAAACTCCAAACAGTGAGTTGAAATAAAGGGCGAGTAGGTGGAAGAGTCACGCGAGAAGAGCGCTATGATCTATTACAGACATCCGGTATGCAACAGATTAAAGAAGAAATGAGCTCAAACGCAAAATCCTTTTACATTCAAACACGTAAAAACCAGAGGGCACGACAACTCCAAAACAAATCCTTTGCTGCAACAGTTGCACTACTGTGAATCCTCAAGCAACAGATGAAACAGAGATGGAAAAGGGAGATAACTGTTTGTTATAAACCAAGAAATCTCAAACACAGAGGCATAACAAGGAACCAGAGAATGGATGAAAACAATACAGTCGGGAGCTTAGCTCTACCATCGATCGATACAAAAATGGCGAAAACGCCTACATATACTCAAACTAACAACAGCGGCGGAACCAAGAAAGTGCATTGAAGGCTTTGCGTCTGCATGACTTCTGACAACACGGAGCTCCGATCTCTGAATGGTCGTGCGACTTATGGCAGACGCGATCAGTATCTTGACAGTTTATTCGGCGAAGTCGACGTGCTTTTAATTCGTTACAGGACGCCCCCGTTATGGCGGAGATGATGTCTAACCACCATCAACCGCTACAATAACTGCTTCTTGGGATTGGAGAAGGTTAGGCCAACTCAGCCTTTCGGGATGGGGAAGACTTCTCATGCTGCCATCTGG
>JASDQU010503168.1:29575-41328 GCA_032191745.1 Picea mariana
CAAACAAACTTGGGTCCATTACCTAAACCTGTGGTCTCCAACTTGTCATGGCCATAACTCTCTAACCGTGAGGAGTTATGTGACGTTCCACCTACCACCGAAAATGACATGAAAAGCACTATCCATCTAGGATATTTTCCATGACAATTTCACTTTCCTTCATCTCATTATTCCACAATTAAGAATGGGTTCTCTTACTCCACAAAGCCTCTTCCTGTGAGGGCTTTCGCCATAAGGGGGCCACTTTGGATTTCATCCATATTTACTTCTTATCAACCATGACAAAAAAATAATGAGTCATATTTACATCAAACAATATTGGGTCCATTACCCAAACCCTTGTGCTACGGGGCTCTCTTCAAGGGTTGACACCAATGACAACCAACCTTAATCAACACAATGTACATAACTCAATTGGGATTTAACATATCAAACATACGCACATTCAGACTTAATGAAAACTTTGACATCAAACAAATTCTAGTGAATTTAAATAAAAAAAAAGAGATTCAATCTCTTCATGGTAAGTGAACTTAAGTCTGATTAAACAATATTAGAATACTTTAAATCTTAACTTACCATCACTTGTTCTGCTTCTTTCCATGAGCTCTATCCCATTACCAGTATTCAGATTCATTTCCAATGTAGCTTTCATACTCAACAAGGTCACAATTCTCATTAGCTTCATAACAATATCTACTAATTACAATAGCTTCCTTATTTAGAGGAAGAATAAGAAAAGATAAGCCTAATGACACCATATAATTCCATGGAATAATGTTATTCTATTTATCAGTATTCTTAAACCCTTTCAATAAAATTCATCAATCGAAGTCATTTATGTACGATGATTTCACATCATCCAAGCAAGACAATTCACATAACAATGCCCTATGTCAGTGAAGGAACAATCAAAATTAGCATCTTATTTTATTCTTTCACATACTAGGATTACACTGACATGTCCATAGTATACACACACATATTAATGAGTGGATGATAATTATTTCAAATTCAATACAATATTAAAATCAATTTGTCTTATGAAAGTATACCATCATTTAAATGGCCAGTTTCAAAGGCATACTCATAATCATGTCGCTTTATTTCAAATGAAAAAAGAAAACATGTTGTATATCAGATCATATGCCATGCTCTTTCTCACTTGCCACATGAGAATTTCATACCTGCTCACTTATAGTTTGCAAGGTGTGGATTACAGCCCAATCATATTACTATCCTAAATACTATAAAAGATAACCTTCATGATAGGGTCAACCAAGTAATATTAGTATTAATCAAATTATAGAAAGAATTATTTCTTGCTCCTTCACTCAATACAATTATAAGCTTAGAAAGTTACTCATATCCACATGCCAGTTGACCCTTTTCTTGTTAACTCCCACTAGCAATACATGGTACCACCTAGGATGATTATTTTACATGAAGTAGACTCTTCCCTAGTATTCATATGACATTTTCCTTGTAACAATCATTTACAACATTATGAGTGAAGGGTGTCTTAACTTTCAAGGGAAAAATTCTAATGATAAGGATATAATACCCCAAATTCATGCATTAAACACCATATAAATAAACATGGGTAAGTATCATCAATCATTAAGGTTCTTATTCTTCTAGGTGTTCAATCTATCTGATAACAAGCCATCGAACTCAAAAATAAAATTTGCATAATCCCTCAACCATTTCAATATTTCTAAAGTGTGCAATGCATTGCCTCCATTCACACCTAGGCACTTTTATACTCTTTGTAGTTTACCTCCCTTGTGAAAATAAACAACAATCTATGGGATTTCTTTCATATATCTTACATTTCCAAAGGAGGCTCACTATGAACATAACATTCAAATTACCATTGGAATCACTCCAATACAATATTTCTTGTTCATAAATTCCATTTACTTACACCTAAATGGATAATTGAAAACACGCTTCTTCCATCACAGGTCAAATGGACCAACAATAAAAATTTCCAATCGATTCTAAAAACACGAGGAGATTCCATATTGACCATAGGCCTTTACATATGAAACAATCCCTTGTAATATGTTTTGTGAACTCATACTTATAGGAAACATTGCAACTATTGAAACAACACGTTTATTCATTCTTTTTGATTCATACAACCACTAGTGAAACAATCAATTCTTAGTCTTAGGTTCCTAGGCCATATAGCCCCAATACTATAATATATGTTACAGAACCTATGCTTTATGCTTTGTCTTTGAACCTTGTAAGACCAGTTTTCAAACTAAGATTAAATAATTTTGTCTATGTGGACTGTCTATGGCCCACTTAAGTGTAGTGTTTCAACCACAACTCTGATACCAATCCGTAAGATACCCAAACATCCTAGTGGCTGCTAGAATGGTGTGGCACTAGGAAACTTCTCAATTCCCTCAAGATTGACCATCAAAATCCATTTACTTAAGAATAACTCAAATGTGGAATAAAAATACTTAGATCAAATATGTTACTCAATATATTTCCATTGACTTTCGTTATTCTTGATTATGAGCCCCAAACAAAACGTTACAATATCTTATATATCTCAAGCATTACCCTCTTGATTATGTCATCATGTCCACGTGGCACCCATGTGGACCCTTTTCTTCACTTGCTAGTTGACATGGATTCTTCTTTAGAAAGGATAATGGTTAAATCTAGAAAGGTGCCAATATGGAATCGACCAAAGTCACCAATGACATATTTAGAAAAGTGTCAATGAAAGAGAATCGACCGATCATTAATGGAAAAGGGTCTGCTCAAAACCATCGATGATAATTGACCCCAAAATGTTGATGACCAATCATCCCAAAATCATTGATGAACATTAAAACTAAAACCACCAATTTGATGAACAACTAGCCTAAGATCACCAATGAACACATTTCAACCAGTCATTTCACCAATGAGAAAATTGGTCAAATCCTCGGTGAACAAGTTGATAGAAGTATCGATGGGAGAATCAATCCTAATCATTGATGAACTATATGTTCAAGGCCCTATGGGAAGAAACGATGGATCGCTAATGAGTCTATGGTGTAGAGATCAAGGATATTGGAGGGTTTAGATCCCAAGGGATATTCTTTTGAGAATGTTGATGAATGGTAAAAACTTAACTTTATAAAGCACCCAATCAAACTTTAACATTATTTAATATGGAACCTAGAATGTGGAACCATCAATCCAAATTCAATTTAAAAAATTATAATAAGGGAATGACCGAATCCATATGATCTAGATATCACTTTCTTGTGTCATAACTTATAATGGAACCCCTCTAGATGGAACCTTCTATCGGGATATGTAGGTTCTTGGAAAGATTTTATTTATCCCTAATAAAATTCCATACTTCGGAATGTCAGATATCTGGAAGTCTGCAACCCTAATAAATTAAAATCTTGAGTCCACTCCTCAATCAAACTCCACAATTTCTCAGCTTATGAATTTGATTTCCTTTTACAAGACAACAAATAAACCATCTATCACACAATAAGGCCAATGTATACAATTTTTGATGCTTTAAATTTGTGTATAAACTTACAATGCTAGATTAAAAGACAATTGTTTTCCATACAAATACCTAGCATTTTATACATACAACAAAACCTAGTGCTACATTTGTGAGTGAAGAAAACATCATCCAATCAAATTCTTTAGCCAATAAACTATGCCTTCTTTATGCATTCCATGAAGTTATTAGGATTTTGACTCTAATTTATAGGGTGTATATAACATAATTTCAAGAGTAAAATAACCAAAAAGTAAATTACTACACATACACGAAACATGGAACATGCATCCATTCAATTCCTCATAGATTTCTACACATAAATCATCATTAGGGAAATTTTGAGGTAAAAAAAGGGCCTCCTAAGAGATATATTAAAAATTTGTAAATTAGTCATTATATTGGGAAGCTATATTTGAAAACTCACTTCTTACACCTCATTCTATGTACCATATAAATAACCATGGTTGAGTTATCTTTAAAGGTTGACTAGAAATAAAATTAATAAGAAAATGATTTATTGATGTGATTGATAACTTTCCCAACAAACATTATACTTTAACAACTAATGCATTTCTATATCTTGAACTTGGAGACCAATTTAAATAATAAAAAGTATGCACAATGAAAATACATTATCTTATCAATATTTATAATTTTTAATCTTCATGATTTTAATTAAAAAAAAACACAATCTATGCATAATTTTAATTTTTAAAATTTGATTTAAATAAAAATAGAGAAAAATGTAACTGTGGTTCAAATCACCACTACAAAAGTTGGGTAGATCAAATCACCACTGTAAATGTTACCATTACTACAGAAAAAAAATTGGAGGAGTAAATTTGAGAGAGCCAACGTTAGCGTACACAAGATGAGATATTTCCATCACCATGATATGGATAATATCAAATATTTGGGATAAATGGAAAATTTTCATTTACTTTCTCGCTCCTGCAAATTTTTCCTTTCATTTCTCCAGTGCATGAATTCTTTCTTCCATTTCTCTAGCCTGTGAAATCTTACTTCATGTCTAATAGCTGAAATAATTCCACCTACCTAGATTGATTCATTTATGTCACAAATGGGTTTTATGGACAAGATGACCTTACTTTCATTACAATTATTCTATATCGTGAAATCATACAAAGATTGCACAACTAGATCATGTTGCAAGACCAAGATAAAAGGAGGAAGATAATTTTCAAAGAAGAAGGGAAGCATATATTTTTATTCCGGGTATTTATTCATTAAAGCCATCTCTATAGTAATTCTTCTATTGGTCATTTTCAACACAAATTATGGTTATGAAAATTCCCTGGGTATCATGGGTGAATCATATTATGAGTCTTCTTGTTTTTCTTGTAATTGCAAGTTCGGTATTGGCTTAAATGGAAAATAAAAAAAGGATTGTATATAAAAGAGAGAAATGCGTTATGATGATTGAGGTGGATCAAAATATGGCACCATTACATAAGAGAAAATCCCTATAGTAATGGTGTAGATAAAAGCAAAATAATAATAGAGGGAGAAAAAAACATTGACTTATGGGTAAAGGAAGAGCTATTCCCAATAGATCCTACTACCAATTCTCACCCATACTTAAAAAATGTAACACGATTAGTGAAGTTTTTTTGTGATGGAAAAAAACTATTGCAAGGATGTTGTGAAAATATAAAAGGAAAGTGTAGAGACCATGAGAAGAAAGTCAACAATCTACTTAGTACAATATCCAATTTTGAGGGAATAAACAACAAGTTGATTGAACAAGTTAAACAAATTCAGAACATGGTTTTGGTTGCAAAAAATGAAAATATGAATCTACAACAAACCATATTTTTGAAAAATCAAAATATTTTGAACAAGGAAGAGGAAAATAAAACTTGTCGAAGAAAAACAATGTCTTAGTAAACATGTTGGCAATCTAAAATATAAGGTTTCTCTTTTAACCAAGAGTTTGAAAACAATCAAGAAAACATCATTTGGAGGAAGAAACAAGGTAAAAAATATGGCTAGGATTTTTTCTTTGGTATCATCAGGTGGTTCTATTAAAAAGAGAGTACATGCTATAAAATATCTTATGAATCCAAACAAGATACAGGAAATCCAAGAAAGTGAAAAATTGTTTCATATATTGAAGTTCATGTTCAAGAAAGAGGATATAATCTCTATGATTCGACAACCTCATTTTAGTTCCCTTAGAAAAACCCTGGTTGATCAAGTGATAAATCAGATAGAAGAAGTCATGAATCTAGAGAAAGTACAAATTTCTTGTGATGGTACTGGGATCAATAGATGAGGTTATGAAACAATCTTTAAATTCTTATGAGAAGGAATGGTAAATGTAGGAATCACTAAAGTTGTCATTCCTTATCCTTTTCATATAGAAAATGTTTGTGCAAGAAGTAATAGGAAAATTGTTGACCTCATGAATGGAATGTATCATATAGAATCAAAGAAGGAGATAAAAAAAATCTGGGTTGGAAATAAAAATATTCGAAATGAAATCATTATATTAAATACAAAGAACAATATATGGTTAGATATATAAAAAACCTTGTTAGTTATGGTGAGATTTTATGATATTTTCATGGATGAAGCACATGAAAATTTTGTTTTTGTCATAAAATTGGATGATATGTAACTCATTAATAATGAGAAATCTGAAATAGGTTCAGTCACATTAACGAATAGGGACATGGATCCTAATATTGAGATAATTGATGGAAACTATTTCTCTGTCCAATCTGAGAATCACATATGGTGGTTGGGATTGTTTCACATTTCTAAGGAGTCTCATGAAATATTAAAATGGGTTTTTCATCAAACTTCCATGCCGAAAACCATTTCCTCACATAGAATGGAAGAAAAAAATAATGTTGATGGTTATGGTTCATATGAAATTGAATCACATATGGAATCTAATTTAAAAACATTGAAGTGCATGTACAATATTGGCCATGGTTCCAATGCAAAAAATAGTTGCATTTATTGTATGCACACAAGGAAGAAAGAAAAATTACCAGGTAGTGGGTGGTCAAATGAAATTATGAGTTGTCAACAAAACATCTTTCCCAATCGCAATGAGATGGATAAAAATATGGATCGTACACTACCTATACTACTAACAAGAGTACATATATGTACACTCCATGCATTTGTAAGAATTGTTGATAAATTAGAGTATCTTTCTATTCTATTTTCTTGGAATAAGAGGCCACAAGAAATTTCTTAAAATTCAATTGAATCAATCAAGAAGGTTCTTTCTGATGTTGGTTTACATGGAGGTAATGTAAAAATATGAAAAGATACAAAAATGTTAGGGGCTTGAAGTAATGTTCCTTCTAAACCATCCATGGGTGGGGTTAAAGAATGACACTTTATTGTAAATGTAAAACCATCAGGAAAAGTTCAATGTGAAATTTATAAGGATCATATTGATGCAAAGGATGATCATATTGATAATGGCATATCTACATTAAGAAAAAAAAAGTTTGGATGACACTTCCTGCTTTGTTTCCAATAATGGAAAAGAAGAAATTTAAAAAAAGGGATGATATTGCTTTCATTAATGAAGTTACACATTTTACAAAAGAAATGATTAGGGAATGGGGAGAAAATGAGATCACACATTACATGGTAGGCTTCATGCTCAAAACTTCTCTGTGCATCATGTTTAAGATTTCTAATTGTGTCATTTTATGATTACCAAATTTAATTTATTTCTATTTTGTTGGCAACACATAATTTATGGTCATGGGTCATGGTTTGTTAAGGAGTATGGTATCTTAGTACTTTGGAGTACCCAAGGAATGGAGAAGTCTCATAAAAAAGCAAGGGTAGCATATCATAAAAGTACTCAAAACAGAGGTGGCTCAACTTTTTCAAATCCACTTGTTCAAATATTTCAATTGTTTTATAGATGCATAGTATCAAGTTTCCTCAAGTAGTAGACTATACTAGTGAAGACTCAATTGAAGAATGGATATGTGATGCACGTATTGGAATACTAAAAGGGGGGGTGAATCAATATTTCCATTTTCTAACAATTAGCAATTACTTTTAATATTTTATTGATTATCACAATGAATCAACAATGAATTATATGCAAAATCAATTATATAAATATATTTAACTTCAATTACAGTATTTATAAAGAATAGTGAAGGACACCAATCCTCTTTAGAGCACCAACTCTAGGAGAAAACAATTCCCTTCTTTAGGGTATCAACTCCCTCTTCTTTAGGGAACCAACCCTAGGAAGCACAAACTCCCTTATAATTAGGGCACCAACCCTAGGAAGCTCCAACTCCCTTATGTTATACAATTTTGACTAGTAAGGATATGAATCCTTCCATGCTCCTCCCTTCCACCATCACTGGATAAGAACCAAAAATTCTTCTTCTTGGACTCTACTTCTGTTTTAGATCTTCTTATATGGACTACAGAGAAACTTTCTTCTCACCATTCTTTCTTGTTTATATAATCTTTAAACTGGTGTGAGATATAACGCATTATGTTCTTTCGTTTGGACCATCGCACCTCTTCATTTAACTTATCGGTAATCTATGTTATTATTATAACCTTAATGTTAATTCTTTTAACTTAGTGAGAGTTTTTCCATAAATCAATCACAGGTTTCGATCAATTTCTTTTTAAATCGATTGCATATCTATGAAAATATTGTAGAAACTGAGTTCTGTTGAGGTGCTTCCTTCAAACCATTTACATATGACCATACGCGGTGATCAGGTGCTAGGACAAGCGAGTGCTTGATCACTTAATTAAAACAATGGTCACATTTTAATCTCCCGATGAGATGAACGACTGTCGGTAATTTGGCATTTGGGACTTCTGGACTTAGGATAATTACTGCTCCATTTTCTTCCGGAGTGATCACCTACTGAATAAGTCATAGGTGTTGGAGAACACTTGTTGTCAGTTAACACGTCCACTTACACTATCCTTCCACTGTATTATATCAATGGTCGAGAACGCTCCCGTAGTGTTTTTCAGATTTGATGAGTCATGTCCACTTCTGGATTTTGGCCTTCGAGACTTCGAGACTTAGGTCATTTTCTTATGTTGAAACTCCCTAAGTAGAACTCCAAGAATGACATAACTTACTGACATCACTTGATGATGTGGAACTTCCTAAGTGGCTTCCACGTGTCACTCAGATTCGTGATTTACACATACCTAAAATGTTAGTTTCATCTTGACACTTGTCATCATCTGATTATGAAACGTGTCCTTGCTGGCGTCGTTGTTGATGACATGGGATCTCAATGTGAGTACTACGTGTCTTAACCTCGTGACTTCAAAACTTCAGCCTTTGGGTGAATTAACATGTTCTCAACTCAATTTCATCGAAGTGGTCAGTGTCAAAGTCAAACATCATCCTGATCCGATGGTCTTTATCATATCTAATGGTCCTGATTCATTTCGACCTTCGTGACTTTGGGTAATTTGACTTCTCCAATTCCCAATTCTTTCGAAGTGAGATTCCTCGAAGTGTTAGCTACTCACAACTTTTAACCCAAACTGAATGTTTGTTCATTGATCATGATCTTAGATGGATGGCTTGATCTATTTGCGATGCTTCTTTGACTTGGTTTAAATCCAATGACTCTTCCTCTTTTCTTATCTTATCCTTCCACTTCAAGTGATCCAATGACTATCAGGAATTTGGGTATTCGAAATATCATCCCTTTTACCTTTCTTATCCTATCCTTCGACTTAAATTTATCCAAGGGTTGATGTGGATTGTGGAACCATAACTTGCGCGTGGTTTATCCCATCGCCCAAACTCCGCAATTGAAGTTGTGCAATTGTTGATGGATCAACCATAGTCATCGATCTTTGAATCTACAATATCTTATGGTCATGACTAATTGTGGGACTGGAAATAACACATTGTTTAATTCTCCTTTCTTTCTCTGCAATAAATCCCTATCATTAATTGGGCACTTGTGTATCCAATGGTCATGACTTAATCTAATCATTTGGTGGATCAACCATAGTCGTCGATCTTTGAGTCAAAGATATCTGACGATCTAGACTAATTGCGGGATTGGAACTAGCGTTTTGTTTAATTATGCTTTCTCTCTCCGCAATCTATCCCTGTCATTGATGATTGCATATCAAACGGTCTTGGTTTTTCCTGTGGGGATTTCAATCACAATCATGTTTCTGCACTACGCTTTCCCTTCTGAGCTTCATGTGCATCATCACTTGTTGACATCAATGACAGTATGTCCAACAATATCCCCCTTTGTCATTGAGGGAAACACTCTAACTTCATACATACTCCCCCTATGATGATGCTTTCCTCTATGAAGTTACTCTCCCCCTTTGACATCAATGGCAAAGGGTTACTCCCCCTAGGTTAATTCTCCCATGACCATTCGATTTTTAATGAGGTTTTTGAATTACTCCTAATTTCTGTCGGAGATTTCCAAAGGTACTATTAGGTAGAGGTTTTGTGAAAATGTATGGAATCTGTTCTTTGGTGTCTACATGCACAATTTTGACCACCTTTTGGGTAACCTTATCTCTTAAAAAATGGTATTTTATCGGTATGTGTTTAGTTTTAGAATGCCTCACTAGATTTTTAGAGATTCTTATGGCACTAGTGTTGTCACAATTAATAGTAATAGGATTGTTATATTTTATTTGTAGGTCTTCTAAAGTCTGTTTCATCCAAAGGATTTGAGTGCAAAAGGATGAAACATCAATGTATTCTGCCTCTATTGTAGAAAGTGATGTGGATTTTTGTTTCTTGCTTGACCATGCTGTTAGTGCTCTGTAATTTTCCCAAGGCTGTGGAGGCAGTCAGGAGGCAACATCAAAACTACTTCGAGTCTTGGATCTATCCCTCCAAGACTCAGAGAGGGATCTCTCTGTGTGATATAGATTTGTTTGAATAGATATTAGGATAGCTAATGGGTTCAGATTTTATATTTTTTAAATGATTGGCTGGAACAGGAGAAAAGAGGTCCATTGGGTAATGGGGTCACAACATGAAGTTCAATCAAAAACAAGTTCTACAGACAACATTACAGGGCAAGGTAGGCACTCTTGTTGGATTCTTTAAATTTGATTTTTGGATTTAGAGCAGCAAGATGAGAAGAATAGGAAATAACAAGGCTATCAAGATTCCTGAAATTAACCATTGAGAAGAAAACATTGAAAATTATGTCAAAGCCAGAAACAGAGTGTATGTCTCAACAAATTCTGTTCTTCGAACTTCTTTACATAATTCAGAGTATGAATAACTTAAGAAATACAATGGAAATAAATTTATAGTGAATGAGAAAAACATCACCACCAAAAATGACACATGAACCCTATAGTTGTTGTGACTGTATTATTGAATTGATGAAAATACATAAGACTTAGTGAGTTGTTTTACAAAAACTCAATCATGGTCCCTTGACTGATAAACCCCCTTTTACATTAAAATAATATGAATAAATAGGAGAGATCTCCCAAAAAGTTTCATAAGTCGGATTCAACCGCCTCGGCCAAAAATAGCCACAAATCCCCAAAAATCCTGAACTGTCCGCCATGAAAAACAGGCTGGATTTCTGCGAAAAAGTGGTCCACTCAGAAATTTGTTTCTCTTAAATTATGACACCTAGGAAAAAAAGGAAATAGGTTATTGTATAAGGGAATGTGATGGGCAAAAAACTCCTTCGATTTTGCCAAATTCTCCTCCATCTCGCTGTAACATCTCTCGCAAAATCGGGACTGTAACAGGAAAACCAAAAATCCAAAAAATGAGGCTTAAATAAAACTTCTATTATCCCAACTGGTGGAACCTATGAAAAAATGGAGAGAATTTTTTGTTCTTCAGCCCGTGATGAACAAAAACCTCTTTCGATTTTTAAAATTTCATCTTTGTTTGCCCAGAATCCGCTTCACAAGACAAGGTGCCAAAACTAGAAAAACAACGATTTTGTGAAAATGGGGGAGGGCGGTTTTGGAGAGGTAAGTGGTATTCCGGACCCCCCATGAGGTGGTAAGTGGTATTGGGAGGGGGAGGTCCAAAATCACCTGGAGGTGACAAGTGTCCCTCCCAATACCACTATTTTGGACCCCCCTGAGGTGGTAAGTTGGAAGGGTGGTAAGTAGTAAGTGGTCTAGAGCAAAGGATGTCTGATGTAATGGATGGATGACACGTTGGGACAGGGCGTGCTGGAAAAAATGCCTCATT
>JASDQU010503168.1:42512-78336 GCA_032191745.1 Picea mariana
TATCACCTCCCTACCACCCTGGATTATCAATATGAAATACTAAAACCTATTACAGTGATATAGTGTTCAATAACAGCTTACTAGTCTCATAACTGCTCTGCAAGATTTTTCTACTTAGTCTTCCGCACTGTCTTCCTGCATGCATCCACTGCCCATTCTGTTCTTCTTCCTTTTGTGCTCTCCTGTGCCATTCCCGTTCAATGCACCTTTTGTTTCCTGTCCATTTCAGCTACTACACCACCCCTTTGCTTCTTCACACATGCATTAATTCACTCAACAACAACAACAACCTCATCACTTCTTAGTCCCATGTACTTATAGCTTCTGTACACCTTGTGCATGCAATGTACACCATGCCTCTGCCTGCTCACACTGTGTTAATCTCTTCCACATATTGAGTGATCTATCTTATCATCATGGTAACCCTTCATCTTTTGTCGTGGTTTTCCCATGCGTTCAACATCACTAGATGTCATGATGATATTCCTCAGCCTCTCTGGTAGTCGAGACTCTTCGTCTTCTCTGGCATAGTCGAGATTATACTTTCTGCTTCAGTTACAAACTTCAACGCTCATCCACTTGTCAGTCACCTCCACGAACAGTATTTGTTCTACTGGCTAATATCTTGAGGCTCTTCACCTCTTCTGTCAATCACCTCGAAGCATCTTCAATTCCTCTGGTAGAACTCATCAATGGTTTCTGGCAGGTTCACTGTGTTGTGCAATAGTAGCCCTCCAATCTCCTTCAGTTTCATCTGCACCGTTGAATGATATTTATAAGCTTGCCTTTATTTTGTATTTCATCATTTCATATTTCATGTGGCCAAGTGTCTTGCCAGTCCATGTCGCGATCTCCGAAACTCTGAAACGGAGCTTTTCTATGCTAGCTCCTTCCTCTATATGACCATGGCCATGACCAAGAACTTGTTCATAAAATGCTTTTCGATATTTCATTTTTTGGCATTTTGGGACTCCTAACGTTGAGAGTCTCTGACTTGTCCATCTCTTGGTAACTGAAATCCCGGTCTCAAATACATAGAAGGGGTCGGATCAATGGTCCATGATCTCTTCGAACCAACAACTCAGATCATTTCGCGATTTCACAAATCTCAATTTCAACATTCCTGTGGTGAATGTTCTTGATGCTTCCAACTACTGATCTGCAAAACTCCGAAGTGGCGTGGGATCAATGGTCCCAATCAAACCTTGATCTGATGGCTCAGATAATTTCACGATTTCGGCATTCCTGTGGTATTGTTTCTTGCCTTTCTAAGTCGTGATTCGTGAAACCACGAAATGGATTCTTTGACATGCTCTGATCTTCTACCACGCATCCCTCTTGGATCAACGATCAAGATTTTATCGAGACTTCGCAACTCGATGAGCCTTCATTGTGCCTGATCAACGGTCCATATTTGGCCTTGATATAACGGTTGGGATTATTTCACGATTTCGCATATCACGAGTTCGAGAGGTGAAAGGCTAGAGCATTTCATACCTTTGACTTTCCAGTCAGCAAAATTTTGATCTGTATACCCACTTCTCCTTTTACTTTAATGAACGTACAGGTTCTCCCTTATCCAATGATGGTCAGAACTTATGCTCAATTCTAACACCTGAGATCTGTCCTCCTCTTCTGTGTGTTCTTCTTGTCTACAATCAGATCTGACTTTCCTCCTTATTTCAGGAATTTAAATGGGCTCCAACGATCACTGATGCTTCTCCTCCCGAGCTTAGGAACTGCAATCAACTCTGCACTAATTACTCCTGAGCTTACTTTGTTCCTATTTTTCATCGATGCTTACTTTGATCTTGTCATCAATGACCTGCCTACAATCCTTTGCACATTTGCTGCCATATTTGTTGTTGTACTTGCCACCAATAACAAGCATACACTGTCTGTAAAACATGCCAAAAATCTCCCCCTTTGGCATTGATGGCAACAAAGGCACCCGAGCTCTTTTCTCCCCCTTTGACATCAATGTCAAAGAAATCNCCGAGCTCTTTTCTCCCCCCTTTGACATCAATGTCAAAGAAATCACGCTCCCCCTGAGCTATTTCATAAATTTTAGGAGGTATCAGATATGCAACCAATACAGGACTCCCCCTAACAGGATGGACTCTCTGAGATGTGAGATGGGATGACACCCATCTTCTGTCTGAGACATTCAAATGGTGTCTTGGCTAGGGGTTTAGTAAAGATGTCTACAATTTGTTCTGTAGTGGGAATGTAATTGACCTGAACAATCTGATTGGTGACCTGCTCTCTCAGAAAATGATATTTTATGGGAATATGCTTGGTATTGCAGTGGAATATAGGATTTTTAGACACACTGATCGCACTAGTGTTACCACAATGAATTGGGATCAGTGCAGTGTATTTTACCTCTAAGTATGCAAGTGTCTGAATCATCCATAATACCTGAGTGCAATAGATAGCAACAACAATGTACTCTACCTCTGTGGTTGATAAAGAAATGGAACCTTTCTTTTTACTAAGCCATGCTACTAAATAATCACCCAGGAAGAATGCTCCTCCACTTGTGCTTTTTCTCTCATCGACACAGTTTTCCCAATCTGCATCTGAGTAAGCAGTTAACTGAAAATTTTGATTTCTGGGATACCGCAGACCATAAGTCATTGTTTCTTTATAAATACTTGAATATCCTTTTGACCGCTTGCACATGACTCTGTTTGGGTGCAGCCTGATATCTTCCTACCATTCCTACAACATGCATTATGTCTGGGCGAGATGTTGTAATGTACAATAGGTTGCCTATCATTGATCGATATGAGCTTTGATCAACATCAGGTGAATCATCATCCTTGCTTAATTTACATCTAGTTACCATAAGTGTACCCATAGGTTTAGAATCTTCCATTTGAAACCTTTTCAGCATTTCTCTTAGATATTTTTCTTGAAAAATGAACATTCCTTCAGACCTCTAAGTAATTGGCAGACCAAGAAAAAATGATAGTTCTCCTATCATAGACATTTCAAACTCAGACTCCATGGCAGAAGCAAACCATTGTACCAATGAATCCTTATTACATCCAAAGATGATGTCATCTACATAGACCAATACGATGAGAAAATTATTATCCTCTGTTTTAATACACACATTTTTGTCAGTTGTTCCTCTATTGAACCCTTTGTCTTTGAGATACGTATCTAGTCTGTGATACCAGGCTTGAGGGGCTTGTTTTAACCCATATAAATCTTTCTTCAGCTCGCTTACTAAGTCAGGGTTATCAGATAGTTTGAAACCCTCTGGTTGTTCCATATAGACTTCTTCACTTAAATATCCATTTAGAAAGGATGACTTGACATCCATTTGATAGACTTTAAACCTTTTATGACAAGCATAGGCAGATTATGTTTCAGCCCATCCACAAGTAGAACATCTTGGGATTTTCCTTCTCCATTACTTAAGCTCACCATCCTTTTGCCCTTTATTTTCCCTGGAGCATTATTTCCAAAGGTTACGTTTCCTAATTTTCTTTCACTTAGAGATAGAAACTTGCCTTTGTCTCCTGTCATGTGTTTGGAGAATCCACTGTCTATATACCATGGGTTCGTTTTTCTTTGAGCGGACAATACTAATCCACACTTGTCACTTTCCTTCTTCTTCCTAAACTTGACGTTTTTAGCAGGGGATTTCGAATCTGGTTCATAGTTCGTTAACCGACAGTCAATAGATTTATGTCCAAAGTTATGACAGGTGTAGCATTCAACCTCATTATTCAATAGGTCAAACTTATTGTTGTAGTGTTGTCTACTTATTGACTGTTGATTATTTCTTGGCCTCCTTAGTTGTATGTGTTAAGACTTAATTTGGCAATTTGCAGTCTGTGAAGGATTTTTACTTGACTGTATCATTCTTTGTTGTGGGAAGTATTTATTCCTTTGAAATCTTAATTGCTCATGTCTAAGTCTTAAGGAACAATTTACAGCTTTGTGACCAAAGTTAGAACAGTAGAAACAATATCCATGGAAAAATTCTTTGTACCTGGGAAATGGTTGTCTTCTTTGTGCAAATCGATTTCTTCTAGGCTGATGACGTCTTTCAGTAGTGAGTGGATTACTTCTTTGTTCTACATATTTAGTTCTGGCATCTTTTACCTTGTCCTGGGCAGCTGATTGTCTTCCTTTGTTCCTGCAGGCTCGTTGTTGTTATTGGTTGTACATTTGACAAACTTGATGGGTTCTTCGTTTCTTGGCTTGCCACTAGTTGATCCCTCTTCATAACCCAAACCAGTTTTCAACTTTGGATTCCTTTGCTGATTCAGGATGGTGGCTAATCCTTTTAAGGCTTTGATACTTGAAAAATTTTGATTATGTAAGGCTTGAAACTTCTCCACCGCTTTCCTAGTTGTCACTACTTCTTCTTCTAATGCTTCACATATCGCCTTCTTTTCTGATAACTGTCGTTTCAAAATGTCTTCGATTTTCTTTGCCTATTCTAATCATACTTTTAGTAGGACAAGGTCTTCATCAGGTTTTTTATTGTCTTTCTCGAATTGTATCAACAATTGTCTTTTCTTTTTGTTCTTCATTCTTAGTCTGTCAATCTCTTCTAGTGCACTGATCAATTCTCCTTCCATGTCAACCACAACTTCTTCTTCATTAACATCACTCCCTGTGCGTTTATTATCATAATCCTCTTTGGCCATAAGTATGAAGTCATTTAGTTTATCTTCATAGAGGAGTCATTTTCTTCATCATCTGAAGGATCATCATCATTGTTTACGCATAGACTTTTCTTCTTAAAGTTTTTCTCTTTAAAGGAATTTATTTGTTTGTACTTCTCCTCATCATCGCATGTCTGATCCTTTCCTTTGTGGGGGCATTTATTTGTGAAATGACCTATCCTACCATAGTTGAAACATTTGAAAGGCAATTTACCTTTATATTTGCCTGATCCCTTCATCGGTCTCTTCACAATTTTTTCTTCAATTTCATTGGGCTCAGAATCCTCATTCTTGTTTGCTTTAAATGATGCTTCTCTGGAGGTGAGTTTATCTTTAACTATTCTCATTTAACATGCAGTCAATGTTCCTAGAAGTTGATCAAACTCCAAGGTTTTTAGATCATTAAGTTCTTTTATAGCAGAGACCTTCTGATTGAACCTATCTGGGAGAGATCTCAAGATTTTCTGAACTAAAGAAGGTCCTCAATTGTTTCACCAAGTGATTTCATTACATTTACCATTTCTTCTACTCTCACAAAGTATTTTCCAACAGTTTCATCTTCCTTCATCTTCAGTTGTTCAAACTACATTCTGTAGGTTTGAATCTTGGCATCCTTTACCTTCTCATTACCCTCATAACTGTTAATGAGTTTGTCCCACATTTCTTTGGCAGTTCCTAGATGCATAACTTTTACAAATTTTGCTTCTACAAGCCCACTCAAGATAGCATTCATAGCCTTAGCATTGAAGCTAAATTCTAGTTTGTCATCCTTATTAGCTAGTATTACTGGCTTTACATAACCAGTATCAACCACATCCCAGACATCTGCACCTAAATCCATTATGTAGGTTCTCATTATAACTTTCCAGAAGGAAAAGTTTGTTCCATTGAATAGAGGGGCCTTGTTGGTTGAATTTCCTTCATGGCTTGACATGTTTAAGCTCTAGGATCTACTTTTAGATAAAAGGGGCCGGCTCTGATACCAATTGTTGGACAACTGAGAGGGGGGTGAATCAGTTGTTACCATGCTTAAAAAAATATGCTTCTTTTAAAATATTTACAAGGCACTCAATGATGATCACAATAACGCAGGGAAATAAACAATGGCACATTCAGCATTAGTCACATATATGAGAAACACAGAGACAAATATTTCCCGAGGAAACCCATACAGGGTAAAAACCTCTTCTTCTTTATATGATAAGTATTATTTACATTCTTTACATTATCATACATATGAGCACCAACTCATTGTGAGGATACAACCTCTGCTTTTGCAAGCTACAACTTGCTGAGAGCACCAACTCTTTGTTTTCTCTAGCAACCACTAGAAGGAAGCACCAAATCCCTAGTTTCTCTAGCACCAACTAGAAGGAAGCACCTACTCCCTAGTTTCTCTAGCACCAACTAGAAGGAATCTACTACTCCCTGTGTTCAAGAACCCACTTGAACCTATAAGAACATCAATCCTCCCTAGTGCCTCCCTACCACCTTGGATTATCAATATGAAATACTGAAACCTATTACAGTGATATAGTGTTCAATAATAGCTTATCGGTCTCATTACTGCTCTGCAAGATTTTGCTACTCAGTCTTCCTCACTGTCTTCCAGCATTCATCCGTTGCCCATTCTGTTATTCTTCCTTTTGTGCTCTCCTATGCCATTCCCATTCAATGCACCTTTTGTTTCCTGTCCATTTCAGCTGCTGCACCACCCCTTTGCTTCTTCACACATGCATTACTTTGCTCAACAGCAACAACAACCTCATCACTTCTCTGTCCTGTGTACTTATATATTTTGTACACCTTATGCATGCAACGTACACCATGCCTCTTCCTGCTCACACTGTGTTAATCTCTTCCACATCTCGAGTGCTCTGTCTGATCATCATGGTAACCCTTCATCTCTTCTAGTGGTTTTCCCACACGTTCAGCATCACTGGATGTCATTTTGAGATTCCTCAACCTCTCTGGTAGTCAAGACTCTTCGTCTTCTCTAGCATAGTCGAGCTTATACTTTCTTCTTCAGTTACAAACTTCAAAGCTCATCCACTTGTCAATCACCTCCATGAACAATCTTTTCTCTACTGGTTGATCTCTTGAGGCTCTTCACCTCCTCTTTCAATGACCTCGAAGTTTCTTCGAGTCCTCTGGTAGAACTCATCACTGGTTTCTAGCAGGTTCACTATGTCGTGCAACCATAGCCCTCCGATCTCCTTCAGTTTCATCTGCACCGTTGAATGATCTTCATAAGCTTGCCTTTATTTCATATTTCATCATTTCGTCTTTCCTATGTCCAAGTGTCTCACCAGTCCATGTCACGATCTCTGAAACTCCGAAATGGAGCTTTTCTATGCTAGCTCCTTCCTCTATATGACCATGGCCATGACCAAGCACTTGTTCATAAAGTGCTTTTCAAGATTTCATTTTTCGGCATGATGGAGGCCAAATGCAGAGACCAGATGAAATTCATAGGAATACACCGGTCGTCTTCATGGTTATGGTTTTTAAGAATGCGTGGTTGTGTGGAGGTTCCATGCAGAGGGAAAATGGTTCAGATGGAGGATCATTCCATGGGTTTTTCCCACTGTCTTCAAGGTGCGGGGAAAGAAAATGAAGAGGTTGATCACAAAAATCTCACAGTTTCAGACGGAGGATTGGGAAAACTGGCAAAACGAACCCCCAACTAAGTTGATGCTTCAACTTTTAACTGCATGCACCCAGGTTGACACTTGTCTTCCTGGAGCTGCATGTGATCCCTTTGGCACACATTGGCTTTCCCAGGACTTAGGATAAAAAAATGTCTTTCATATTTCTTTGGATTAATAATAAATTATTATTCTCAAGGACTTAAGACCCTAATCTTAGCCTCTCTTTCCAACTTTTCAGCCCCTTTTCCCTTACCCACCCTGTGGAAGCTTAGTCCCCCATCACTCTTTCTTCGTGGTCAGTCTACATGCAGTGATGTTTAATCTTTATTAATGTTATGCATAGTTACATATACAAAAATAGTCTCATGGCCTTTAACACTTTGGCTCTCCGGCCTAATAAACACATAATCCCACCAGCTTCTCAACATTCGGCTCACCAACCTACAAAACATGATTACAATTGATAATATAACTAGGGAACGTCCTTGGGGTCACATGGTTCCACCTATAACACGTTCCAATCAATTACATGAGTGGGTTCATGAACATATTTCTTTAATAACGAAATATGGAAAACATTATGCACTTTTAAATTTGTCATTAGTGCTAGTTGATACACCACTGTACTAATTCTAGCTAATACTTTGAATGGTCCAAAACACATTGGTGCCAACTTGGTACATGTCCATATTTTTAATGAACTCCTTTTCTCTTTAACTCTTAGATAGACATAATCCCTGACACTAAATTCCTAATGATGTCTTTGTTGATCTGCGTAACTTTCTTTTCTGTCTTGTGCAACTTTTAGATTCTTTTGAGCCTTTTTAACAATCAATTCCATTTCCTGTAACATATCTAGTCCAACAATGATTTGATCAAATGGATTGTCCCATCTAATAGGAGTTATACATTTTCTACCATAAAGGATTTTGATATGGACTCATTTTGGTTGAACAATGATAACTGTTATTGTAGGAGAATTATGTTGGAAACACCGACCACACTGAGAGGGGGGGGGGGGGTGAACCAGTGTAGGGATATTTACACTACTTTACAAAACCCCTTAGTTATCAATCACCATTTACTCATTGTTCATTACTTTCATTTACAACTAGTTGTTTGTATGTAAACATATTTTAGAAACAAACATCATCAATAAATCATCACCATAAAGAACACAAGGAACACAAGATATATGTATAATTTAATTTTGTATTATGGAGTACAATCCTTGGGTTTATCAACATCAACTGAAAAGAGAAACAACTAGAAAATAACAACAACTCTCAATGCAAGACTTCCTTTGCAAATCTCAGCACCAACTGAGATGTGATAAATACAATCCTCAAGTACAAGACCCTACTTGTTAACATAAACCAATCTATCAATAGGTACGTGACCTTTTTATACAACAACTTGCTTATGTACATGATATTCCTATATTGTTGAATGTGTATGTATGTGTCCTTCGCTCTGTCAACTTGTGTACACCATCAGAAACTGGGGTTTCTTAAACTTCACAACTTCTTCCCTTCAGACTAATTATGCCTATGTCACATTCACCAGTAACTAGTCACTGCAATCAACCTATCATTGATCAACATGTACCATACCAACAAAAAGAAAAATTACACCATCCAACAACCTATGCATGCTCGTCATGCATATACCATCACAGATCATGGATATCTCTTAATCAGAATAGAACTAAACTACTCAACCAACCAGCTACCATATTCATACATCAATACAATCATAAAATTAATTCCTCAAGAATTCACCATACCATTAGGAAGTCTAAACATCCAGACAATATGTACCCATACCAGCACCTTTGTAGCATATCTGAACCTATAGAATGTTGATATAGAACTTGCTTCACACTTCAGGAACCTGGCACCACACTTGCTCAATATTTTCATGTCCTTTCCAACTGTACATTCCCTTCTCTCCTTCAGCCCCCATACATACATTCCCTAGCCCACTCCAGACCGCATACTGCTTCAAAAAACAAGGGTTTTTTGAACCTCTGAAACGTTCACCGTTAAAACCTCAGAATTACAGAACTTTTGATGTGTCCATGAGTACCTGCAATGATTCATTCACCAAAACAGGTCTTCAATTATGATCAAGAGATTCACCACCATAAGAGGCCCTTTCTCTCTTATTTACACTTCTCCAAGTAGTTTCCTCTAGGGGTTATGATCTAACCAACTTCAACCATCTTTCTTATTTTGGGGCTAACCCACTTCTAACCCACTTTGCTATAAATAGTAAATTCTCCAATTCTAGTTGCAACTAATTTATTTTTAATTGTTTTCATGTTGCACCCATTTAACCCATGACAAGTCATTTTGACTAGTCAACTTTCTTCTAGGATATTCTAGAATAATTTGAGTTATTTGACCTTCTAGGGGTGTCTAGAAAACACATGATGGTTCTCCAATTTCACAATACCATAACTCTCTAACTGTGAGGAGTTATGCGACGTTACACATATCACCAGAAATGGCATGACATTTATTATCCATCTAGAATAGTCTCAATTACAAATTCACTAATATTCATTACATTATTCCACAACCAAAATTGGGTTCCCTAACCGTACTGCTAGGATTTCTGAACCACCTAAACATTTGGACTTCACAAAGCATCTTCCCATGAGGGATTTTACTATAAGGGGATCACTTTGGAGTTCATCCATTTGATACTTCCTATGAAACGTGATAATGTATCAATGATAAACCTTTACATCAACCCATCTATACATCAATCCACCTAGAACGTCAACCCATGACAACACATCACTATGTTACCTTATGACATTACCCCTCTGTGATCAATTACATGCATGGCCACATGATCCAACAATCAACACATCAATGATACAAAAAAATTTATAAGAAAATACTTGACATCAACCCTTTGACATCTATGACAACATAATACAACAAATTCTACCAAATTCAAGTGGTATTCCCATTTTTACAGCTTATCCATAACGTACATTCTTACTAGGTCTTCAATAATATGGTTAGTACGATCGGTTTGTCCATCAGTTTGAGGTTGGTAACTAGTACTAAATTTCAACTGACTTTCAAGACCTGCAAATAATGCTTTCTAAAAATTTGAAATAAACTTAACATCCCTGTCATAAATTACCTTCTTTGGTATTCAATGTAATCTAAAAATTTCTTTCATAAAAAATTTTTCAATATGAACAACTTTGTAAGTAGATTTTACATGTATAAAATGTGTAGATTTACTTAACTTGTCCACCACTACCATAATTGAATCATGTTGTTTTTTATTTTTTGGAAAACCTATAATAAAATCCATTGATATTACTTCCCATTTCTATTCCGGTATAGGGAAAGGATGCAATAAACATGTTGGATGTTGAAGTTCCGCCTCTACCTATTGACATGCTAAACACTTTCACAAATAGTTAGTTGTATCCATGTTCATATTACGCCAATAAAACTATTTTCTTAGTGTTGTAATCGTTTTCTGATATCCATGATGGCCTCAATAAGGATTTTTATGGATTTCATTAAAAAATAGCAATTTTAAATCCATCAAATTGGTATGTAAATTTTGTTTTTAAACTTCAAAATTCCCTCTTGGTCGATTTTGAAATTATCATGTTTGTTTCCTCTTCACATTTCAACAATATTTCTTTTATTTTTACATACTCTTCATCCATTTTACTTGTAGATTTGATTTTTTATTTGAGATCATTTGATAAATACCACCTATGCTTGTACTCAGTGCGTCTACAAATTTGTTTTCCTTACCCTTAATATGCTTGATTTCAAAATAAAATTCACTTAAAAATGCAAGACACCTTGTCTATAGTGCATTTAATCCTTGTTTATTTTTTTTCCTTCCTATTAAGTAATGACGCCATAGTTTTAATGAATGAATCAGAGAATCTAACTCTAAGTCATGTGTCACATAGTTTCGTTCATGATATTTTAACTTTATTGATTCATAAGTAATCACATGTCCTTCTTGTGATAAAATTCTGCCTAACTCGTCCTTTCTAGCATCGATACATACAATGAAATATTTATAAGTTTTGATGAATTTAAGGATGAGTGCAGCAGTTAATCATTCCTTTAACTCATTAAAAGTTTCATGGCATTCTTGTGACAAAATAAATTTTACACCCTTTTTCTATAATGACGTAATAGGAAAAGCGATCTTGGAAAAAATTTCAATAAACCGTCTATAATAACCTATTATCCCCATAAACGATCTTATCTCTCCTATGTTTGTGGGTCTTGAGCATTCTACAATTGCCTTTATCTTTTCTAGATCTAATGCTATCCTATACTCAGAAATAATATGTCCCAAGTATTGTATCTTCTTCTGATATAAGTCACACTTGCTAAATTTGGTGTAAAGTTGATATTATCGTAATATTTGTAGTACTATTATTAACTGTTCTTTATGTTCTTATTTTTTTCCTAAATAAATAATAATATCATCAATAAATATCAAAACAAACCTATCTAGATATTGACTAAATATATTTTTCATTAAGCACATGAAAATTATTGGTGCATTTGTGAGTCCAAATGGAATCATCACAAATTCATAGTGTCCATATCGCATTTGAAAATTTGTTTTATTAATATCCTCATCCTTAATTCTGATTTGATGGTAACTAGATCTTAGATCAATCTTAGAAAATATTTTCTCTCCTCCCACTTGGTCAAATAATTCATTAATTCTTGGTAGAGGGTACTTATTTTTTATTGTCATTTTATTTAGTTTTCGATAATCAATGCATAATCAAAATGTTTCATCCTTCTTTTTGACAAATAAAATTGGTTCTCTCCACAATGATACACTAGGTATGATGTATCATTTATATAATAATTCCTTTATCTATATTTTCAGCTATGTTAACTCAAGAATACTCATTATGTAGGGTGATTTTGACATAGGGGTAGATCCCGATACCAGGTCAATAGAAAAATATATTTCTCTTCTGGGAGGTAACTTGGGTATTTCGTCAACAAAAACATATTTAAAATATCTTAAAACCACATATTCCTCTCAATTCGGTTTGTCATTATCATTTTGTATATTCATCACCTGAATTGTATATAGTTGGAATCCCTTCCTTATGCACTTTTAAAGATGCATAGTTGATATCTATCTTACTGAAACTGGTTTTCTTAGTCCTTGTATTGTTATATTTACATCTTAATCTTGATATAGAAATGACTAAATTTGTAACAGTTTAGTAAAAGCTTGTGTTTTTTTTTTGTAAGTGAGTTTAAGAACGTGTATTACTAAAGAGGGGTTATAGTACAAAAAAGGGGAACTCCCTAGTCTACCAAAAAGGAAACCAGGCCAGAGGTTCCTGAGTTGCATTTTCTGAAATAGGTAGGGGGTAGGACTGGACTGCCACCATCGGAAACTAGCCCAGTCCTACCATATCGAGTTATTGACAACATAGCACAAACAACATGAAAAGGATAAACCAAATAATAGTAACAAAAGTTGGGATTGACCCAGGACTGACCCGACTAAATTGACAATGGACTAACCAGACACTAGTCCAGGATGATTATATGTTTCTTCCCTTCATCTACCTAGCCCTTGTTATCCTCCTTTTGGGGGACTGTGTGAGTATTTATGATATGTGTTGGCGCTCCTTTCCTGTCAGTTGGCATGATGTTCATGTGATGGACGTAGAATAGGTATAGGTGGAATTGAGAAGTCAACTGCTCCAGCTTGGCTTTCTGGTCTATCTCGACCTCAGTTAGTAGTTTGGTGATGGTTTCCATACTTTTGAGGCATCTCAAGATTCCGTTCAATAGTTTCATGTGTTCCTTGTTGTTCTCTCTTATGGCGTCCTCCCTCTTCGAGCTGACTTTGACAATCAACATCTTTTTTTTCCATGCCATCTCCACCGTCTTGTGATAGAGGATTTTCCTGGGCTGTGTGGCTCTAGGGTCAGTTACCCAATTTGTTTTCTGGACTAGAGCATCCCATGTTTTTCCCTTGCGCTTTTCGTTGATTGCCTTCTCCATCCAGGTGATGGCTGCCATTCCTTTTGGTGAAACCAGAGTATGAAAGGTTCCTTCCTCATCTCTTGCCGCCTCCTCCATCCTTGAAATTCACCGAGGATTGTTCTCAGTTCCCTTCTGCTAGGGCTTTCTTTTGTTGTTTGTTCGCTTCATACGCACCATCCCGTCTGGCCTATGGTTGCTCCTTTGTTTCCCTCTCAACCTGTTTCTATCTTCCCAGGGGTTCCTCCTTTCCATGATCTTATGTCTTTTGGTAGCCTCTGCACTTGCACTCTTCTGTTTTCCTCTCCCCCTATTGTTTGTTCTCTTATTGAGCTTCCCCTGCTTTAGGATTGTCCTTCCAATCATGGTCTACCTGTAGAGGTGAAACTTCTTGTCCTTTTTCCCGATCATGGTATGTATGTTGATGATGACTCGACCGTTATCCTTGTACTTTCCCTTGTGCCTACTCACTTCAAATCCTATTGGGCAGATCCCCGTACCCGGTCCTTGGCATGGTGGATCAATACTAGTTCATGTCAATCCCTCTTTCCTTACGTCATTAACTGCCTGTTGACTGTCGTTGATACTTTCCCATGGGTTTTCCCCACCTATATTACTGTTAACACGGTCTTATTTTCATACCCTCACCTGTTATATAAGTTGATTCGACAATGTATATGGTAGTCGAGTGTTTGGAAATCATATCCTGCCTGCGTCCTATGGTCATTTCGCTTGGAATTTCGCTGTCCTCCTCAACGTGACCCCCCATGCTTAAGTTGATGTCCCGATATTTTGTCACTAGTTGAGTATAGTCAATTCTAAATTGTCGTTGCGGAATTTTAATCCAAGTAGTATCTAGTTCTAGTCCTTCCTTGCTAACCCCCTCATTGGAAATTCTATCTTCCAAGCCATTTGCTGACCTGTGTACCCAAAACAACTCCGCGGTGTCGATTGCTTGCAAATTCTCTTGGATTTTTTTGAGGGAGTGTTCCATGCACCAATGTTTCTGAACCTTTCCCAATCTGGTGTCATTTTGGAGTCTCTTCACTGTGTTGATGACCAGGGTGGAGTCACCTTCCACGATAATGTTGGTCATCCTTTCTCGCCTTAGAATTTTGAGACCGAGCTCCAGTGCTCCAAATTCCGTTGTGTTGTTGGTTGAGTTTCCCAAGATCCCAACGTACAGCTGGATTATGTTTCCCCCACTATCCTTGATGACCCCTCCCATTCCTGTCATTCCTGGGTTACCTTTTGCCACCCCGTCAAAATTTAAATTGAGGAACCCTGCCGGAGGAGGTGTCCATTTGCACTCTCCTAATTGGAGTTGCAGTGTCTTCCCTGCTAGTGTGTTGTTGCGCCCATATTTTAGGTGAAAATTCTCTAGGATTTGGGATTCCTGGCCTGTGATTTGTGCTCTTTCAACCAGAAATTTGCGGCTCTACATTGTTTCTCGGATTTGTGAGATTAGTGATTCCTTGAGTTTCTCTTCCGGGAGGCTTTGATGCAATTGTTCCTTTATTTCTATATTGCCCATATGATCATTCTTGGCGTGAGGTTCCAACATAGGTTTACCATTTCATTTTCTTTGTAACTCTCATTCGAGTTACTAATGGTTGAGTTGATGTTACCTCGGGTCCTATTGGACTGGTAGAAGATGCCTACTACCCAGTCCTATATCTCTGTTGTGTAGTTACAATTGTCGAGGAGGTGATTCGTTGTTTCTTCTTTAGATTGATAGAGGTGGCATCATGATGGGACTATGAAACCTATTTTCCTTAGGTTTTCCTAGGTTAGAATTTAGTTATGAAGTACTAGCCATTTGAACATTTTGATTTTTGGTCACTAGAAGCTGCCCCAAATCTTACCCAACTATTGTGTCGAGTCTTCTTGGTCCTGGTCCTCAATGTAATTCTGGTCTTTTTTTAAGTTGAATTCACCTCCATTTTCCTGACCGCATCTTAGTTGGTCCTCTTCTTTTGATACTACATTTTTCCTTTTCCCCAATTCATCCTCCACCTCTTTCGTTATTGTTGTGATCCAATCTCTGTTTTGTGGGTTGAGTTTGTCCTAGATCCTCCATCTGTTGTGATCATTTTCTTGTTTCCAGTAGTGATGGATTTTGATTTTTTGTTACGTGATCATATCCTGTTGGAGTTCCTCTCTGTCTGGATTTTCCAATCTGGGTTCTTGTTGCCACACGTCCTCCCAAAATCTAGTTGTTTACCATTCCTCACTTCCCAAAAACTATGTTTTTGGATCCAGTTTTTATTGCACCAAGTTAGATTCCAGAAGGATGATCCTCCTCATGTGCTCATAAAGAAAATTTGATGCTGCTCATTGTTGTCCGAGGCATACTTGGCCTTCCAGAGGGTTTCCCACGGTGTTGACTTTTCTTTGACCCATCTCCACCAGAGTTTCACCTCATAGGCTTCATTGGTTACTTGTGGGTCTTGTAACCCCAGGCCTCCTTTGCATTTTGGTTTGCAAACCTTCTCTTAGACTACAAGGGCCCATTTTTTCTTTCTTTTCACTCCACGCCAATTAGTCTATATCGTCAGATATCATTGACCCAAATATCTACGACTATGGTTGATACATCAAATGATCAGATTAAATCGTGATTGCCGGATACACAGGCACCATATCAATGACATGGATAGATTGCAGAGAACGCAAGGAGAATTAAAAAATGTGTTATTTCCAGTCTTGCAATTAGTCATGACCATCAGATCTTATAGATTCAAAGATCAACAGCTGTGGTTGATCCATCAACAATCGCACAACATCAATTGCGGAGTTTGGGCAATGGGCTAAACCATGCGCAAGTTATGGTTCCGCAATCCACATTGACCGTTGGATCAAGTTAATTTGAAGGATAGGATAACCAAGGTAAAAGGGATGATATTTCAAATACTCGAATTCCCGATAGCCATTGGATCACTTTAAGTGGAAGGATGAGATAAGAAAAGAAGAATATTCATTGGATTTAAACCAAGGAAAAGAAGCATCGCAAATAGATCAAGTCGTCAATCTATTATCATGATCAATGAACAAACATTCAGTTCGGGTTAAAAGTTAAGGAGGTTACACTTTGGGGAATCTCACTTCGGAAGAATTGGGAACCAAAGAAGTTGAATTACCCGAAGTAGTGAAGGAAGAAATGAATAAGGAGCATTAGATATGGACAATAAATGATGACCATCGGATCAGGATGATGGTCAACTTTGGAAAAATTGATCCGAGAACATGTAAATTCACCCGAAGGCCGAAGTTCTGAAGTCACGAGGTTAAGACACGTAGAATTCACATTGTGAGCCCACGTCATCAATAATAACATCAGCAAGGACACATGGCATAATCACATGATGACAATTGTCAATATGAAACTGACATTTCAGGTAACATGTAAATCACGAATCTGAGTGACACATGGAAGTCACTTAGGAAGTGTCATGTCATCAAGCAACGTCAGTAAGTTACGTCACTCTGGGAGTTTTACTTCGGGAGTTTCACCATAAGAAAATGAACTAAGTCCCAAAGTCCCAAAGGTCGAAGTCTCGAAGTGGACATGATTCATCCAATCTGAAGAACACTTTGGGAGCGTTCTCAACCATTGATCTAGTACAATGGAAGGATAGTACAACTGGACATGTTAACCGATAGCAAGTGGTCTCCACCGCCTATGACTTATTCAGTAGGTGATCACTCTAGAGGAAAATGGAGCAACAATTATCCTAAGTCTTGAAGTCCCGAATGTCGAAGTATCGATACTCGTCCATCTCATCGGGAGATTAAAACGTGACCATTGATTCAATTAAGTGATCAAGCACTCGCTTGGCCTAAGACCTAGTCAGCTCGTATGGTCATATGTAAATGGTTTGAAGGAAGAACCTCAACATAACTCGGTTTCTGAAATATATGCAAAGATATGGAATCAAGTTAAAAGGAAATCAATCCATACCTGTGATTGATTAACAAAAAAACTCTCACTAAGTTAAAATAATTAAGGTTAGAATAATAACAGAGATTATGGCTAAGTTAAATGAAGAGGTGTGATGGTCCAAACGAAAGGACACAATGTGTTATATCTCACACCAGTTTAAAGATTATATAAACAAGAGAGAGTAGTGAGAAGAAAGTGTCTCTATAGTCCAGCTAAGAAGATCTAAAACATAAGCAGAGTCCAAGAAGAATAATTGTTGGTTCTTATGTAGTGAGGGTGGAAGGGAGGAACATGGAAGGATTCATATCCTTACTAAGAAAAATTGTATAACATAAGGGAGTTGGAGCTTCCTAGGGTTGGTGCCCTAAATATAAGGGAGTTGGTGCTTCCTAGGGTTGGTGCCCTAAAGATGAGGGATTTGGTGCTTCCTACGGTTGGTGCCTTGAAGAAGTGGATTGGTGTCTCCTATAGTTGGTGTTGTAAAGAGGATTGGTGTCCTTCACTATTCTTTATAAATCTTGTAATTGATGTTAATTATATTTATATAATTGATTTTGCATACAATTCATTGTTGTTTCATTGTGATAATCAATTAAATATAAAAATTAACTACTAATTGTTATAAAAGGGTAATGTTGATTCACCCCCCCTCCCCCCCTCTCAGTATCCCAACAATTGGTATCAGAGTGGGTGCCTTCAGTATAGTATGATAACTAAAAGGTAGATCCTGAAGATGGATCAACAAGAGGGAATGTCTAACAACAAAGAACCATTGTTCAATGGAGAAGGCTATGCTCTATGGAAGGTAAGAATGAAAAACTTTGTGTTGTCTCTTGGTTTTGATATTTGACAATCTGTTGTATATGGTTACATTTTATATGGTTACATTGCACCAACTTCTCTACCCAAAGGCGCTGCAGGAAATAAAATATGTAATGAAAACTCAAGAGCAATTAATGGAATTCTAGCAGGGTTGACTAATTCCATATGTGTGAAGGTTAGGCATTGTAAATCAGCCAAAGAAATATGGGACAAGTTGGAGGTTGTATATGAAGGATATGACAAAGTCAAGGAAGCCAGACTACAGGCCTATAGAACTCAGTCTGAAAATATGAAAATGAAAGAAGAAGAAAACATTGTTGAATACTTTCATAGGGTAGATGAAGTGGTCAATTCAATCATAGAAGAAAGAGAATAACTTGAAGATAAACCTACTGTGAAAAAAAATACTAAGGTCATTACCTATGAGATATGATGCCAAGATATCTTCAATAGAAGATAGGTCTGATCTTGACATACTCACAGTTGATCAGCTCCATAGAATTTTTACAACATATGAAATGAGAACACGGAATGATAAATCATCAAAAAAGGAAACAACCTTTAGAGCATCTAAAATGAGGTAGGAGAAAAATACCAATGATGAGTTATCAGATATATGTGATGAGGAAACTTCCAACTTCATAAAGAAACTCAAGAAAGGGACACGGAAATACAGAGGGAAGATTCCTCTAATATGTTTTAACTGTGGAAAAATTGGACACTTTACCAGAGGAAATTGATGATGAAATAACCTTAAAAAATCATAAGAAAACCAAAATTGATAATAAAAAGAAGTTCTACAAGAAAAAAAAAAACGTTCTTTCCCCAAGAAGACAATAGCTAATCAGAAGAAAATGAAGAAAACGAACCAGAGATTCTATTTATGGGGATAAAAACTCAAGATGATAGTCATTCAAAAGATGAAGAAGAAGTAAACTTAGAAGAATAAATCCTTTGTGTGATTGAAGAACTAAGAAAAAGAAAAAAGAAAAACATGGTACTAAGGGAAGAGCTTCTAGAAATTAAAGAAGCTACTAAATCAAGAGAGAGGGAAGTTTCCAAAACCATCAAAGAGTTACAACAAATCATTAATGATTTAAAGACCCAGCTCTTGGAAACTAATAAAATTGGAGAAGTCATTTTACAACAACTAAATGATAAGAAACAAGTATGTGAGAAAATAGAAGCTGAGATTAAGCTGCTAAAAGGTGAAATTGAGAAAGAAAAGAAGGGATCACAATTTGATAATAGTTCAAGAATCTTGGATGAAATTCTTAATAGTGAAAGGTCACCAAAGAAAAAGACTAGTTTGGGATACACTCAAGACTCAACTGATACATTAGAAGGATCTGTCAAGAAACAAATTAGTTATGCAGATATTCTAAATAAATCATTAAAAAGGGAGGAGAATCAAGCAAAAATGATACCATTGAAAACTGTTACACATAAACAGAAATCAATACTCCCTACTAGAGTAAAAAATGACAAGATAAATACAATCATCATAAGGAATCCTCCTAAATATCTATTTACTAGATATTGTTACTCTTGCAATAATTTTGGACATAAGGCAGTACACTGCAAAGATTATGGACAACACAATTATAGAAATGACCAAAGATATAAAAAAAATGAGTACAATACAAAGAAGAGAAACTATAACTCATTTTATCCTTTGCAAAGATTCAATAGTGAATGCCAAAAATGCAACAACTATGGTCACAAAAACAATGAATGTAGATTGCCAAAATATGATAAAAGGATAAATATTCCTATTACTCAAAAAGTATGGAAGAAAAGACAAACAGAGTGAAAAGTAGCCTTATATACAACAAATCAAGGAGTTCAGTGGTATATTAACAGTGGATGTTCCAAACACATGAATGGAGACTTGAGGCCATCAAAATGTTCCTAGCATTTGCATTCTTCAGTGATTTCAAGATCTATTAGATGGATGTCTAATCAACATTCCTTAATGGAACACTAGAAGAAGAAGTCTGCGTTGAGAAACCAGAAGGATTCATTTTATCAAAAAACCAGGACTATGTGTGCAAACTGAAAAAGGCTCTGTATGGTCTTAAAAAATCCCCTAGAGCATGGTTCTCTAGGCTTGAACAGTATCTACAAAAACAGGGATACAAGAGAGGGACTACTAACAACAACCTATATATCAAAATTGAGGATCAAAACATGATTTTTTTGGTAGTATATGTAGATGACATTATATTTGAGAGTAATCGCACTACATTAAGAAAAAAAATTGCAACTAAAATGAAAGAAGAGTTTGAAATGTCTATGTTGGGAGAACTTTCATTTTTCTTAGGTTTACAAGTAAATCAAAGAAAAAATGCAATATTTGTTTCACAACCCAAATATATCAAATACATGCTAAAGAAATTTCAAATGGAAAACAATAATCCCATGAGTACCCCCATGATCACTCGATGTAAGCTAAGTCTAGAAGATGAGTCACCAAAAGTGGATCAAACAATGTATAGATCAATGATTGGAAGTTTACTCTACTCAACAACAACGAGACATGACATCATGCAGGTTGTAGGACTTGTGGGGAGATTTCAATATACACCTAGAGAAACTCACTTAAAAGTAGTAAAAAGAATATTCAGATACCTTCAAGGCACCCTAGAATTTGGATTGTGGTATCCAAAAGATAAAAATTTCAACCTAACTACATATAGTGATGCAGATGGGAAGGTAGCATAGATGATAGAAAAAGTACTAGTGGAGGAACAATTTTCTTGGGAAAAAGTCTAGTGGCATGTGTTATAACCCTATAATTCATAGGATCATCTGTTGACTGGAAAATTTTCACTATGGATGTATTTTGGCTTGCAAATAATATTTCATTTCTACAAATTATTTTCAAGGAAAGGAAAAGAAAAGAAAATTCATGATTGTTGACACTGAGTGGTGTTTCCTAACCCCATGGAGACAACAGCAAGGGAAGCAGTGCACAAAACCCACAAAAAGCATTGAACCTAAGTTTTTGCTACATTCGCGCCTGGAGAATAAAGAAAGTGCTTAGATCGACGATCTATCTAGCGGCCTGTAGATCAATGGATGACAGTGGATTCCAAACTCCCTCAAATATTATGTTTTTAACGGTGGGGGGGTGGGGGGTCCGGAATGGTGACTAACAAGTGTGCACAGATCTACGGTCATCATGACAACGCGCAGATGGATGGTCTACAGGTGATTCTAGACCCCCTCGACCATTTTTTACTTAATGGTGGGGGGGGGGGTACGGAATGCGGGATTTTTTTTGGTGGGCCCTATCCCAATGTGTCATCCATCTATTGCATCAGACATCCTCTGCTCTAGACCAATTACTACTTACCACCCTTATAACTTACCACCTCAGGGGGGGTCCATAATAGTGGTATTGGGAGGGACACTTGTCACCTCCAAGTGATTTCGGACCTCCCCCTCCCAATACCACTTACCACCTCAGTCGAGGTCCGGAATACCACTTACCTCTCAAAAACCACCCTCCCCCATTTTCATAAAATCGTTGTTTTTCCAGTTTTGACACCTTGTCTTGCGAAGTAGATTCTAGGCAAACAAAGTTGAAAGTTTAAACACTGAAAGAGGTTTTTGTTCATAATGAGATGAAGAAAAAAAACCTCTCTCCATTTTTTCACATGTGCCACCAGTTGGGAGAATCAAATCTTTCTTTCAGCCTCATTTTTCAGATTTTTGGTTTTCTTGTTATAGTCCCGATTTCGCAGGAGCCGTTACGGCGAGCTGGAGGCAAATTTGGAAAACCCGAAGGAGGTTTTTGTCTAGAACATTCCCTTATACAATAACCTCTTTCATTTTTTTCCCAGGTATCATAATTTAAGAGAAACAAATGTATGAGTGGACCTCTTTTTCTCAAAAATCCGGCCCATTTTTCATGGCGGACAGTTCAGGATTTTTGGGGATTTGTGGCTATTTTTGGCCGAGCTGGTTGAATCCAACTTCCGAAAATTGTTGGGAGATCTCTCCTATTTATTGATATGATTTTAATTTAAAATGGGGTTGATCAGTCAAGGGACCATGATTGATTTTTTGTAAAACAACTCACTGAGCCTTCTTTATTTTCATCAATTCAATAATACAGTCACAACAACTACAGGATTCACATGTTATTTTTGGTGGTGATGCTTTCATCATTCACTGTAAATTTGTTACTATTGTATTTCTTAATTTATTCATACTCTAAATTATGCAAATAAGTTCAAAGAACATAATTTGTTGAGACATACACTCTGTTTCTGGCTTTGACATAATTGTCAATGTTTTCTTCTCAATGGTTAATTTCAGGATTCTTGATTGCCTTGTTATTGCCTATTCTTCTCATCTTTCTCCTCTAAATCCAAAAATTAAATTTAAAGAATCCAAAAAGTGTGCCTACCTTGCCCTGTAATGCTGTCTGTAGAACTTTTCTTTTTATTGAACTTCATGTTGTGACCCCATTACCCAATGGACCTCTTTTCTCCCGTTCCATCCAATCATTTAAAAGTTCCAAACTCTGAACCCATTAGCTAGCCTAATATCTATTCAAAAAAATCTATATCACACAGAGAGATCCCTCTCTGAGTCTTGGAGGGCTAGATCCAAGACTCGAAGTGGTTTTGATGTTGTCTTTGTGGCTGCCTCCATAGCCTTGGGCAAATTACAAAGCACTAAAAGAATGGCGACCATGCTGGGGACTTTCTCCAGTAGTACACTTCAAAGTTCCATATCTGATCACTGATGGTGGATAGTGAACATACACAAAAAGGCTGAGATCATTCACCTGGCAACTCAAAATTAGCTCCAGACAGTGCCAACTCAAAGACTCCACTGGAGGAAGAACCTGAAGCATGACCAAGCAACATAGAAAGACCAGGTACTCAAGCTCAAATTGTATTCATGATATTATTGGTTTCATCTGCAATTAATTTCTCTCTTATCATGATCCTGGTCCAGAGTATATTGTTGAAATTCAGGATGATCATTTTCAACCTGAAGAGCCTCAAGAGACTAAACCCCAAATTGTAGATTATGTACATACTCATACACTTGTGCACATCCCAGATGCACCTGTAGAAACCCTAGTGAGACATAAGCCTCTTTCTTTATCTCCTACTCTTGCTAAACCTCCGGATGGTTGTAAGCCTCTTGCTTCACCTCCTGTACCTACCAAAACCCCAAATAGATACAAGCCCCTATATTTGCCTCCTATCCTCCATGACCTCACTGCAAATTACACCAATAATCTGCCCAGGTTTGATGGAGAGAATGCCAATATTACTACTGAAAAACACATCCATAGTTTTGAAGATTTTCTTGACCTTTATGAGGTTGAAGATGACGATGTCTATATCAGGATGTTTTTCTTGTCTTTGAAAGGCAATAAAAATTGGTTTAAAAACCTCCCAGCTACAAGCATCATAAATTTTCATCAGTTCATGCAAGTTTTATTAGATAGGTGGGTGATCATGAGAAATGTCTTTCTCATCTTAGAAGAATCTAACCATTTGAAAAGGCATCCAGGGGAAACAATACAATAGTTTTCAGTAAGGTTTAATAAGGTATATCATGCAATGCCTGTTGATATAAGGCCACCCCCAAGATCAACCCACTTGCATTTCCCTGATGCCTTCGATCCTAATATGGCATTCCAATTAAGAGAGGAACACTGCAACTCTCGAAGAAATGAAGAACATTGCAGTTGATGTGGAGGCCAACTTACTAATCAAAAGGTCAAAGGTAAAGAACAAAGAAAAGGAGCAGCTAAAATCTCCAGAAGCTAAACTGGACATTTTGGCCAGCACCATGGAAGAAATGTTGCACATGATTAGCATAAGAGAAGAACTTGGTGTTCAAAGACATCATGTTCCATTGATTTTAAAGAAAGAAAAGGTCATTGTTCCCAAACATTTGGCTGCTCATCCTTGGTACCATGGTTTGGATAATGATTCTTTCATGTATTCAATTCACAACACAGTCAAAGATGAAGTTCCATCTCAACTTACAGAGGAATAGCCAGTTGATATGATGTGCATGTTGCATGAAATTTCTTGCTTGGATAATCTACCCAAGTGATATCAGTATGATGATGATCATGAGGCTGAAATAGATGTGGACTGTTCAAAGAAATCAATAGCATGTCGTTGATAGGAAGAAGATCAGTTACAACTCAGATATGACAATCAGCCTGGGCACAACAATCATGACAACGATGAGGAAAATGCAGAAAATCTCGGAGTAAGTGGAAACACTTTGCCCTTATGTTTCTCAACTTTTCAATTTCTAAAAAGAAACTTTAGGCCAGTTGGAAAAAGTGAAGATAGAAATTTCTCTGATCAATCAGTTGAAGATACCACTATTGATATGGAGGTTGTTATAAACCCAGATTTACATCCCTTGACATACTTTGATTTTCATATTCCGGATGAAAGATTAAATCCTGAGAAAAATTATGAGTTAGACCAAAATAAATCTATACCATTATGATTTAATTCATTTCAGTTTTTGAAAAAGAATCTTGAGTATATGCTAAAGGATAAACACACAGAAAATCAAGAAGTCTTGATGGAACCAATGCAACAATCATTTCAATTTCTACAGGATCCAATATCTGATGTGTTGGATGACTTGGGTTGTCAAATTCATTTTCCATCATCTAGCCATGGGATAAAAATTTGTTATGATATCGACATGATCAGGCAAGCAACTTCATTGTCTTTTTCAACAGAGGTATCATTTCAAGACCCATCAAAAAATTTGCAGCCATGTCAGGAAGTGCATGAGGATGAAAATAGCATAGATATGGTGCCAGAGCATGTTACTCACTTGGATGAATCTAAATATCAAGGAACATGCCATTTCTTCCTTGATCCTATAGTCACCTATATGGAGAAATTTTTCACTATAGAGCCTCAATCTATCTTTGGCATTACTTTTTTTCTTCAATATTATCGAGGTCTCTATTGTAAAGATCAATCATGTTTTCAGTAGTGGCCTTTAGGCCCATGGTAGAAGAAACAAGTTTCCAAGCCTGTGAGAAGCTCTCTCCAGGTGAGAGAGTTTGTTGGGAAGTGGTTTTCTCCCAGAGAGAGTCCAACACCAACTACGAAGATATGAGAATTCCTAATCCGACATGTTGCCGAGACTCTCAGAGGGAGGTGAAGCAAACAATGGATTATGTTTATGAAGGTGTAGACTCCCGGGTGGAACAAGCATGTGGGGAATGAGAGTTCATGAGTAGTGGGTGTAAGAATGCTCCTGGAGATAATCCTTCTGGTTGTTCTGTGCAATTTTCCTATAACCTCAAACTAGTCTAGGATTCCCTCACCCTGGGTGGAGCTTGGTCCCAGCTCAGGGGTGACCCACTGCTGAGCATGATGAGAAGCGTGGTATAAGGTTTGGAGGTTCGTGGAAGGTCTGCATGTAGTTGGTGGAGTTACTCCAGTTCCAAAGATAAGTATCATTATGTGTTTAATTTCAATTAAAATGCATGTCTGTGATGCTTGTATGTTTTCATGTATTCCATTGAATGTATGAATTATTGTTAATTCCATATGTTACCAGTAATTCTGTGTTTATTCTATATTGTTTGGTTAAATATGCATATTAAATATATATGTATGAGAATGTTTCACGTAGTAGCATTGCTCAACAGTGGGGTTGATGGTCGGGGATGTTACAATATGGTATCGGAGCATGATTTCAAAGCTGAGACTAGATGGGCTGGATAATTGGTCTTTGGACCCAAGGTTTTGAGTGCAAATGGTGTTCGGAGGAACCAATTTCAAACCTCATAATGCTTCTGAGTGCGAAGGGATTACTTGGCCATGTTGCAAAGCTCAGGAGGAGCAGCAGTAGAATAAAACCATAGTCGACGTGGTATTTGACCATAGAGAGAGAGAGAGCTCAACACTTGGGATGTTGGAGCCATAGGATCTGTTCGGAAGGAGAGGAAAAACCTTTACGACCATTAGATATGGAGAGAGTGAAGAAAGGGTAACCTGGAAGCACTGCAGACTTCACGACGTCGGTGAAACTGAATGCAAAGGTAAGAGAAAGGATGAAACCCAAAGATTCGAAGTTCAAAAGAGATATACATTGTAGATCGTAGGAAAAGGGCATGACCATTAGATCCATGTCCAAGAAGGCAAAGGGAATTCACTTGGGAGGATTTCAAGTGTGGAGTGTGACAAAATCCCGAAGTAACGAAGGTCGAAGTAGATCGTGTACATCAGGTGGAAGTACTTCAGGAGAAGGCAAGTGATGTGAGTTTGAAACTCTTGAAGCCCGAAGTGTCGAAGTCACTCATAGTTGTTGATCGTGAAGGAGGAGATACATTGGTGGATCATGAACTCCGGGAGAAAGAACTCCGAGAAGAAATGAACGTAGAGGATTTTAAACTCTCGAAGCTCCAAAGCTCTGAAGCCTGAAGAGCCGAAGTGGTGAGTGATGATGATGTCACCTAGAGGCGAGGTGGACACATGGGTTGTGTGCCAACTATAAGTGGAATAAAAACTATGGAAGGTTAAGATGGCATTAGGAAAGTGACGAGTGTCAGCCATCTGAATGGGCCATGTATCAGTCGCTAGTATTCCGCCATGTGGCATCCTATATGAGTAGGGTTAGTGGGGCCCGAGGTTATGTAAAGTAGTTAAAGGTCAGAGGACCCACAGTGGAATTGATCACGATACATCAAGATCAATGGCCAAGAGACATTATGGGGACCCAAGTTGCATGGAAGTTAATTCTCCAAGGCGGTCCCACAATCCAAACCGAGGTTTCATTGAGGGGTTACATGTCAGCATTAGAAGAATCGTGGAACGAAAGGCGGGTTGCTCCAAACCGCTATTGCATGCCCCTGCAATTAGAAAACATTAAGTGATGTGACATAATGACGTCACCAAAGGTGATTGGGAATGTTCGGAGATTAACAATTTGGATGTGTGGCTGTGAGATCCTCCGAAGCTTCAAAGTCCCGAAGACCCAAAGACCCAGAACTCAGACACGTGAGGTTCCATAGTAAGAGTCAGTCATTGGATGATGGGTAGACATAGACTGTTGATCCACTCTACTTCGCAAGTTTGGTAACTCTGAACTCTGAGATATTGTTGTTTTGTTCTTTGAAAGTATTTTAAAGCCGAAGGCCGAAGGCTTAAGTAAGCACTTATTGATGTAGTTCTTGGTCATGATCCTTGGTTGCATGGGTTGGGGACTGAGAGAAAGGGGATAGTGCCAAAAAACTTCACAGAGCAGAGCCCCAGAATAAAATGGAGTTTGAAAGTTTTATTGAATCATATTTGTTTATTAATGTTGTGGGATTTGTTAAGGAATGATCACCTGGAAAATTCTGGTTGTCTGCACATTGTATTTATAGAAGTTTAATGAGTGTTAGAACCGAATAGAGTTGCCATTAAGTGCAAAGAAATGGAGGAGGCACATAATGATTCCAGTTCAGAGAATGAAGCTAAAGGTATGGATGTTCATTTGTGAGTTAAAGGGTTGAACTCTAATGGGCATGGAGAAGAGATAGATAAGGAAGGGCATATGATGAAAATCATTTAAATATTTCATAAATATTCCCAAACTCACCGAACAAATAGAAAAAAGATCATGAAAGCTAAGGAACAATAGGGAAATTCAACTTAAAGTTGATGAAAAGTATGGAGATAATAGAAAAGAAGTTGGACAAGGAGAGAGACTCGAGCAAAATAGGGATTCACCATACTTATGAGGGAAGAAGATCAAGGAGTACTGGTAGGCACCATCATCACTCCCAAGGTCACTCCAAGAGGAGGACACAAAGTAGTTCAAGCCCATCTCCTACCAGAAATCACAGGAGATCTGGAGTGGATGAACTGAAGGGAGAAATGAGCAAGATTTTAAGCCTCCTATGTTTGATGGAGAACATGAGAAGGAGGAATATGCTGAAACATGGTTTTTTGGCACGAATAAATATTTCCAACTGCAAAATTATTCCTCTCATGCAGAAGGAAGAATTGTGATGTATCAACTAAAAGGAAAAGCATCCATGTGGTGGGATCATCTTGTGAAGGTGAAACACATTAGAGAGGAATATTTCACTTGGAAAGAATTCAAGAGGTATTTCGAGAAGAAATGCTTTACTAAAAGATATTATAACATAAATGTGAAAGAGTTCTTTGAACTCAAACTGGGCAACATGACCATTGATGAATACGAACGAATATTTTTGGAGTTTTTGAAGTATGTTTCATTCGTCAAAGATGAGACTGTCAAGATTCAAAGGTATTTGAGTGGACTACCACCTTCCATTAGTGACAAGATCTAGTATGATGACCCTAATACTATGGAAGAAACTATAAGAAGAGAGAAATGCTTATATGAGTAGCAAAGAGAAAACCCTACTTTTTGGAATGTTTGGGATGACCAGAAGAAGTTTAAGAAAGAGCGGAGGCAGAAGGGAAACAAACCTCCCTTTTTCAGAAACAGTCCTCAAGGAAAGCCATCGTTTAGAGATCCGAGAATGGTTGACATAGGGGAACAAAGGCAGGCAAATGCCTATTCAGTGTTGGGGCTTTCAAAGGAACCAGAAGTACAGAGATTGTCCCCACAAAATGGAAAAGTGAGAGTTGTCCATAATGTTCAACAAGCTTAAATAGTGGAAGACATGGGTAGTAGAATACCAAGAATCTACGTAGCCATGGAAAACAATCAAGAACAATATCAGTCACACGTGATTGAAGTGGAATGTATGATCAACAACCATGCCTTTACTATTTTGATTGATCCATGGGGTAGCCATAGTTATATAGATCCTAGAGTGGTGGAAAGTTTTCAATTGTCGAGAAGGAAACATGAAAAGTCTTGGTTACTATAACTGGCTACATGAACCAAGAGGAAAGTGATTGAGTTAGTTAAGTCTTGTCCAGTGGAAATGAATGGAATGAGCACAAAGGTTGAATTGAATATTCTACTTTTAGGTTCTTATGACTGTCTAGTTGGGATGGATTGGTTGGACCAACACCATGCCATCCTGGAATGTTGTAAAAAGGCATTCACTTGCCTAGATGAGGAAGGAAATTGGAAAACAGTCCAAGGAATTCCCATAGTTGTTGCTATTAGATAAATCTCAGCAATGTAGTTGAAGAAGTGCTACAGGAAAGGTTGTCAATTAGTTGTTGCCCATGTGGAGGAAGCATCTAAGGATGAATTCTCAAAGATTGGAGAACATGTAGTACTAAAGGAGTTTGAAGATGTATTTCAGGAGGTACCTAGACTACCCCCAAAGAGATATATTGACTTTTTTGTAAACTTGATGCATGGAGCAGCTCCAGTATCAAAATCTCCTTACATAATGAGTACGCTAGAGCTGAAAGAACTACAGTTTCATCTTGAAGAGCTTTCGAAGAAGGGGTATATATGCCCAAGTATGTCACCTTGGGGTCCCCCGGTCCTATTCGTGAAGAAGAAGTATGGGACGTTGAGATTGTGTATCAATTTCAGACAATTGAACAAAGTAACTGTAAAGAACAAATATCCTCTATCGAGGATTGATGACCTCTTCGATCAGTTGAAGGATGCAAGGATATTTTTGAAGATAGACCTCATGTCTTGATATTACCAAGTAAGGATAAAGGATGAAGACATCAGCAAGACCGCCTTCAGAACAAGGTATGGTCATTATGAATTCATAGTGGTGTCATTTGGGTTGTCAATTGTACCCGTTGTTTTCATGTGCCTAATGAATGGTGTATTTAGGGACTATCTAGACAAGTTTGTCATAGTATTTTTGGATGAAATCCTGGTGTATTTCATGCCGGAGAAAGAGAATGAAGAACATCTGAGCATGGTTCTGAAAGTGCTAAGAGAGAACCAATTGTATGCCAAGTTGAAAAACTACTCGTTTTATCAAAAACAGATCCATTACTTGAGGCATATTATTTCAGAGGATGGGATAGTTGTAGATCCTGAGAAGATTGAGGTCATCAGAGAATGGTCAGTGTTGAAGAATGTAACAGAATTCAGATCCTTTATGGGTATAGATGGCTATTACATAAGGTTCATTGTAGTATTCTCAAGGATATCTTACCCTATCACTTCCTTGCAAAGGAAGGAGAAGAAATTTCAATGGAAAGAGGAATGTGAGAAAAGCTTTCAACGATTGATGTAGATATTAACGAGTGCTCCAATCCTGAGGATTGCATATCCAAATGAAGAATTTGTAGTGTGTACAGATGTATGAAAATAAGGACTGGGAGGAGTCCTCTGTCAAAATGGATTTGTAATTTGTTATGAATCAAAAAATTTGAAAGAGCATGAAAAAAAATATGCCACTCATGATTTGGAGTCGGCAGCCATAGTGCATGCTATAAAGAAATGGAGGTATTACCTCATGAGAAAGAGGTTAGAACTAAGGACATACCACAACGTTCTAAAGTATTTGTTTGATCAGTCAACCTTGAATGCTAGGAAGAGTAGGTGGTTGGAGTTTCTTTGTGAATATGACTTTGATATCAAGCATATCAAAGGAAAAGAGAACAAAGTGGTTGATACACTCAGCAAGAGAGTGCATGAATTACATGCTACATCCATTAGCATGTACCGAACTAATATTAAAGGAAGAATTTCGAAGGTTGAAAATACATATTTGCAGTATAGGGATTTGGTAGAAAAGCTACAGCAAGGTAAGATGCCACATAAAGTGGAGAATTATAAATTGGAAACTAACATAACATTTCTGTACAAGAACATAATTTATGTACCTAATGTCCAATACTTGAAACTTATGATTTTGAATGAAATGAATAATGTGCCTTATGCTGGGCACCTTGTATATTAGAAAATAGTTGCAATAGTCAAAAGCCATTACTTTTGGCTAGGTATGAAGAGAGAGATTGTTGAATACATCGCCAGATGTATGGAGTGTCAGAAGGTTAAAGCTGAGCATAGGCACCCAACAGGGTTTCTACAGACTTTACCCATTCCTGTGTGGAAGTGGGAAGTGGTGAAAATGCGTTTCATCACAGCATTGCCTAGAACCATCAAGCAACATGATTCAATCATGGTGGTGGTGGACAAGCCTACGAAATATGCCCATTTTATTCCACTAAAGACTACTCACAAGGCAGTTGACGTTGTTGACAATTTTATGAGGGAAATAGAACAATTACATGGTATTCCCAAGACAATTGTGTCTGAAAGGGACCATAAATTTAGCTCTAAGTTCTAGAGGGGTTTTTTCAAAGGATTTGGAACGAATTTGAACTTTAGCACAACCTATCATCCTGAGTCTGATGGGGGTAGACAGATCGGGTGAATAGAGTGATAAAATACATACTAAGGATGTATGTGATGGACAAACCATCTAAATGGGAAGACTATGTACACTTGGTAGAATTCGCCTACAATAATGGGTATCAAGCATCATTGAATATGAGACCATTTGAAGCACTTTATGGAAGAAAGTGAAATACTCCAGTAAGATGGGATAATCCAGTTGATAGGGCAGTAGTTTGGGTAGAGTTGCTCAAGGAAATGGAAGAGAAAATGATGAAGATTAAGAAGAATATGAAGGCTTCCCAAGACAGGAAGAAAAGTTATGCTAATAAAAATAGAAACCACAGAGAGTTTAGAGTGGGCGATCATGTTTTCCTGAAAGTGAAAGCCAATAGAAGTTCCCTGAGGCTGGGAAATTGTTCGAAGTTGGAAGCCAGATTTCGTGGGCCATTCGAAATCCTAGAAAGGATTGGGCCAGTTGCATATATACTTGCATTACCTGCATCTATGACTGTACAAAAAGTGTTTCATATTTCATTTCTTAAGAAATATATACCTGATGCTAGTCATGTAATCGATTGGAATGTGATTCGGTTGGAGCAGGAAGGTGTCCTACAAGTGCATCATGTGAACATATTAGACCAAAAAAGAAAATAGCTCCAGAATCAATCTATAGGGCTTGTAAAGGTCCAGTGGACCTGGTACGGTCCCGAGGATGCGGCATGGAACATGAAGATGCTATGCGGGAAAAATACTCGCTTCTTTTTGAAGATTTTGAAAATCTTGTTGATGTTGTGTAAAGAGTTCCACTGAGGATACTGCAAAAACAAGGGGAGGGGAGGGGATTGTAATACCCCAAGGACGTGCCCTAGTTATATTATTAATTGTAATCAGGTTTTGTAGGCTGGTGAGCCGAGTGTTGAGAAGTTGGTGGGATTATGTGTTTATTAGGCCGGAGAGCCTAAGTGTTAAAGGCGAGGAGCTTATTTTTGTACATGTAATTATGCAGAACATTAATAAATATTAAACATTGTTGTGTGCAGACTAACCATGAAGAAAGAGTGACGGGGAACTAAGATTTCATAGGGTGGGTAAGGGAAAATGAGCTGAAAGGTTGGAAAGAGGGGCTAAGATTAGGGGCTTAAGTCCTTGAGAATAATAATTTATTATTAGTCCAAAGTTGTGTGAAAGACATGTTTTTATCCTAAGACCTAGGAAAAGAAATGTGTGCAAAAGGTAATTCATGCATCTCCAGGAAGACAAGTGTCGTCCTGGGTGCATGTAGTTAAAAGCTGAAGCGCCAGCTAAGTTGGGGGTTCGTTCTACCATTTTTCCTGATCCTCCATATGAAACCGTGAAATATCTGTGATCGACCTCTACGTTATTTTTCCCCGCACCTTCAAACCAATGGGAAAAACCCATGGAATGATCCTCATTCTGAACCTTTTTGTATCTGCGTGGAACCTCGGCACAACCACGCATTCTTGAAAACCAGAACTGTGAAGTGACCAGTGTATTCCCATGAATTTCGTCTGGTCTTTACGTTTTGCCTCCATCATTGACGTCTGCATAATTTTCTTGTCACGCATCTTGAAACCCAAAATCCGTGAGTTTTTCTATGTTTTATGAGGAACCCGACACCTGGGTAATCGCCTTAGCCATTCAGTGTTTTAGTGTGGGTTGTTGCCGCCTGCAGTTCCATTCATATCTATTGTTGCTTCTGTAATCCCTGTGTGAATGAGTGTTGAATTGTTGTTGTTGTGCTCACTTGGCTGGAGCTGAGTCAAGGAGTGTGATGAAGAAGTGGGCTTTTAGGCCCGTGGTAGAAGATGGAGGTTTTCAAGCCTGTGAGAAGCTCTCTTCAGGTGAGAGAGTCTGTTGGGAAGTGGTTTTCTCCCAGAGAGAGTCCAGCACTAGCTACAGAGCTCTGATAATTCTTGATCCAGCCTGTTGTTGAGACCCAGAGAGGGAGGTGAAGTAACCGATGGACTGCTCTTGTGAAGGTGTATACTCCTGGCTAGAACAAGCATTTGGGGAATGAGAATCCGTGAGTAGTGGGCATAAGAAGGCTCCTGGAGAGAATCATTTCGGTTGCTCTGTGCATTTTTCCTGTAGCCTCAACCTAGTCTATGATTCCCTTGCCCTGGGTGGATTTCGTTACCAACTCGGGGGTGACCCACTGCTGAGCATGATGAGAAGCATGGTCTAAGGCTGGGAGGTTCATGGAAGGTCTGCACGTAATTGGTGGAGTTACTCCAGTTCCAAAGATAAGTATCATTATCTGTTTAATTTCAATTAAAATGCATGTCGGTGATGCTTGTATGTGTTCATGTATTCCGTTGAATGTATGAATTACTGTTAATTCCATTAATTATGTATGTTAGAAGTAATTCTGTGTTTATTCAATATTGTTTTGTTAAATATGCATATTAAATATATATGTATGAGAATGTTCCGCGCAGTAGCATTGCTCGATAGTGGGGTTGATGGTTGGGGACATTACAAACTAGAAGGTGAATTCCAGGTAGAAGTTTTGTGCGGTATGGATAAGAAAGAAACAATGTTGTAGAATCAGGTCATTGTCTAGGTAAAAGTGAAATGGGATCATTTCAGTCCTGAAGAAGCTACTTTGGAGTTGGAGGATGTCATGAGAAAGGAATATCCATATTTGTTCCAATTATGAACGGAAACAATAAGCATTGACACTGAGGATGGTGTTATTTCCAAGGGGGAGAGTATGTAATACCCCCAAAACAAAATTATTTAGTAAGTTGAATAATTTCCTTAAGTGGAAAATTCAATTTTAGGATTAGTAGGAGAAAAGTGATTGTTGTTAATGTAAATTCTGGGAAAAATATTGAATTACCAAGTGTCCTTTATTGTGGACAGATGCAAGAGGCAAGTATTTTTATTTAATTAATAAAGGGGACATAAGGATGAGCCCAGTTAAAAAGAGATTATCATGAATCCATGAGTGGGGAACAAGTTGGAGATAACCCTGGGCATGGAAGGACATGTGTCAAAAGTCAATTTTGGTGATTGAAACACCCTGGAAATCATGGATTTCCAAAGTTGTGAAAATTTCCAAGGAGGGAAATGATCTTCGAGAAAACTAAGACCTAGGAATATATATATATATATATATATATACAGACATGTGTGAGGAGGAAAGATGTTGCTCAGCATGTTAAAGGGAAGAAAAGTCTTGCTGGAACAAGAGGTTGATTTCATCCTTATGGTTTCATGATCAGTCTTGTGGGTGATTGGATCAAGTGATTTGGATGATCCATTCTAAGGTTGGGTGGAACTTGGATGCTCCTTATGTTTTCCATGTTTTTCTTGAAATTATTTTTAAATTTAATGGTTGAGGTTAAGGCTATTAGTGAGACTATGAAGTGTTATCTAAGTATGATAATCAAAGTAGGTTTTATAGTGGTTTCTTTTGAAGTAATCTAGAATGGAGAATATAAAAATAAAGAACTTATATTGTTGCGTAGGAAATATATATATATATATATATATATATATATATATATATATATATATTTATATATGTTTGATATGGATCAAAAAAATTTCTAACTATTTATATAGAATTCATGGAAAAATTGCATAATGTTACTTACAGAAATTTCATTGATCTATTGTATAAAATAAACTTTCGATACTTATATACAATAAATGAATTGTATTATTACAGCCCCCGGGGGGCAACTCAATTGGCAAGTGCCGTGAAAATGAAGTTCCATGAGGTTTCGAGTTCAACTCCCCCCGACTTACAATGTGAGCCGCGTATGGGGCCTCGTGGGCACACCTGGAAGTTATAGTGGTAGCAGTTGGATAACACGGCCACATGTAACATGAGCACGTGCCCAACTAGTTGTTGATTCCTCCAGACATAAAAAAATTAAAACTTGTATTATTACAACCATTGAATTACGAATCTGAAATCCACATACACAATGTTAAGAGGGGTAAATCAATTTATTTTAATCAAATATTGTATAGGTTACAGTTGAATAAGTGAAATAAACCAGTTGAAAGCGTCATTGTTCTCCTCTAAATTTTGGAGCTAGTGAATGAAATCGAGTACCTTTCGATCATTTTTCTCTTTGTGTGCCAAAGTGTGACGATTAATACTTGGAAATGATTTGGTATTAAGTTGTTATTTTATGTTTACACAAGATATAAAATAGTAAGAAAAGGAATTTAAAACAAATTAAATAATACTTAGATCTGTATGCGATTAATTGGTGTGAATGTAGAACTCATACTTGGAGTTCATGATCTAAGAAAGGGGTTTGGCATTGGGCGCAATATGATGGGTTCCTCACATAAAAGAGAGAACCATGATTAGTTCATTGTATCCATATTTGTAGAATGTGTAAATAAGGATAAGCAACAAGAAGATAGTTT
>JASDQU010503169.1:5881-23705 GCA_032191745.1 Picea mariana
TATAATAGTGACTCTAGGGTATTCTCTGTGAGGCTCAGCATATATCAGTTGCACTTGCGGGTTCTATTGAGGTCCTCGTCTCTCCTAGAGCTTAGCTAGCAGCACAGGACAATCTTCTATAACATGTTCAAACGAGTTGCAGTAGTTGCAAGTGGTACAAGGGTTCTAAAAATCCCTTGCGAGGTGTCTTGGTTGTGCGCAGTTATAATAGAATATATTTCCATGGCCTTGACCCATTCTTCCTCCTCTTCCTCTTCCTCTGAATCCATTGCGAAGCTTGAAGTTTCCTCTCCCAGGAGAGTTATACTACGTAGTGTTTCCTTCTTACTGTAATTCACCTTGAATCTTGTATATGTCTCTCAACCTTTCATGCATGACATCGTAAGCCCTACAATATCTATCATCATGTCCTACAGACTTACATAATGTGCAATACAAATTTGTAGGTGTCTAAACATACTTTTGCATGTAGTAGCACTCACCAAGGCAATGTTTGTTTCTGTATACCTCGCACCAAGGTAAGGTGACTAGCTTCAAAGGGATCAGAGCTCCAGAAGCCAAGTATTCATTGAATAGGGGATAGTGTTCCTTATCATGGCCTTCTGATATGCATCTGACACACCAAATGTCTTCTCTTTTATATTTTTCTTTGTCTTTCTTCATATCTTCGATCTACAGAGACAAACTAGTTAGCTGACTCAATATCTAACTCAGACCTGAGCTAGATTCTCTCATAGGGGCTGATTCTAACTTCATGATGATCTCCAGTGCCTTAGGCTGTGAATAAATCTTATGTTGCATCAGGGGAACTCTGATGTGTGTTAAGAGGGAAGCAATGAACCATTCTTTTTTCTGCTCATCTGGGATCTGAAAAATCAAACGACATGCTAAGGTTTTGAATCTCTGATCAAATTCACAAACAGGTTCAGCCACCTTCTTCTTGATCTCTTTCATCTTTGTGATACATTGTGACTCCGACTTGGGTTTCTTGAACTCTGCAATCAACGCATTCTTAATCTGATTCAGTGGCTTAGGCTGTGCATGTCCTTGAACAAGTTTCATGTACCAAATCAGTGTGCGGTCCCTTAGAGTGGTACTGAACTGTGTTCTTTTGATAGCTTCATCGGTGACATTTTTAATATTCCATGCAGCTTCACATATGAACCAATGATGATTAGGATCTTCAGATCCATATCCCCTAAAAATAGGAAGACTCATCTCATCTGCCATAGATCTTTCTAGGGTTCCTGATTGAATGTGTGGTGGACTACTATCAATAGTGATCTAGACACTCTAGTGACTGGGGTTACTCTGATTGCTTAATACTACTGAATCAACAGGAGGGATAACATGACTTACTTAAATGGTCTGCGCAATTTCTAAAGTTTCAGGTTCTTCCCGACGAAGCTCTTTGGCTTTCCCTTCCTCTATCTCGATAGGTTCTGGATGCTCTTTGTCCATCAAACTTGCCTCTTATCCACTATAGAAACCTTCCTCCCCATAGTTCTTCTTGAACAGGTTTGCAAGTGAACTTCTCTAAACACTTTCCCACTGCACGTATGTCCATCTTCTGTGTCACTATCACTGTCTGAATTTTTTAACATTAGCCTTTCTAGATCCAACCAATCTACTGTATCTTCGAGATGTTCTTCTCATGAAATAGCATCTTGAGTCTCAACTTCAGGAATTGTAAAAATTTTCCTTTGGGTCCCTTAAAGAAATATCTCTCAGCTTGGTTGTATGACTCTACTCAGTCAACAACAAACTTTGTGATGTACCCTCCAATGGTGCTATCAAACCAGTGATCTATTTCTCGTGATACGATATCATCATCTCTTTTTACCTTCTTGATCAGCGCTATCGTCCAAACCACAGAAGGTCTAGATCGAATATCGAACTAGGTATCTGCTAATCTAGCTAGCCACTCTACAACCAAGGGGAATTTTAAGTGGATCTAACACAGGAACAACACAACATTCATATATCACTTATTGGCTTAAATCTATTCTTCACATCTACTTATCAGATCTAAAATAGTAATACAATCATAGTATATCAATGACAGAAATAAAATACCAATCACATATAACACAAAATATGTGTGGTTCACCCTCTATCTAGGGCTACGTCCATAGAACTATTCTTTATAATATATTAGGAAGAAACATACAATTCTTGCCTATGCTCTTAGCTAGCATATCTCTTCTCTTATCCTCTCTTTATCTCCCCTTCCTACGCACCCAGCTGCAGGGTTGATCTTCGCACCCAGCTGAAGATCTTACAATACCATAAGGCTCTCACACCCAGTGCTTCTTTCTCTCACACCACAGTAATATCTCACAACAATACCACTAAATTGACAACAATATCGTACCAACCCAAAGTACCAACCCAAACTAGGCCCTCGTGACCTTTATTTATACATTACAATCACTTCACCGACATCCTTAGGCCGAAACCTAGGTGTAAAAACCCTAGGTGTCTAAAACCCTAGGTCAACTTGACCCACGTTCTTTAGGCTTCGCCATCCTGTCTTTTCTTTCTTCTCGCGCGGTGCTCCAAAGCATCCAATGATGGATTTTTCCACTTGCTGACTTGTCCATAATCCTTCTTCCTTGCCTATCTATCATTCTTGATCTCCTCATCCAACCGCTTGCTTTCTCAGACATCGCTCCATCTTTTCTTCTCTTTTGCTCACTTCGACCCAATAACAGTCACTACATCTTGCGCAAAGTTCACATTTTTCCTTTTCTTCCTTGATCTTCGCTTGCTTCCATACCCAAGGGCCAACACTTATCCACTCTAACGACGCTCCCTTAGTGCTTAATATTCTACACATGAGCTTTTTCACAAAATGTCTAAGGGCTTGGTTAGTTCTATGCCCTTCGTGCCTCAACCCCTTTACCTTATCATGAGACCAACATTTGAACCAAGTCCTCCGGAGTTAGATCTTTGGCTATTCCCCCATTTCAATATTCCACTTCTCCCAAAGTAAAAATTCGCCAAAACCCTTATATTAGCTCTACTAGCATATCAAAAGGTCGAGATTTAATCTCTTGTTAATGGGATGATCCCACCCCATCTAGAGGCTTCAACGAGATCAACGAATGTGAATTAATGAGGTGTTGGGATGGGCGGTCTTTAATTAGTTTAGAACTTTGATGTTCCGGGACTCTAGGACATTTCAACTCTTGATTCATTCAACTCCCCTGGAGTGATATCTTCCATAGTGCTCACACCATCCTTCGACCACTTGATCTAATGGTTGAGAAAAGTCCTAATAGGAACTTATATTGACAGTCTAAGTGAATTCGTGACTTTCGTCTTTGACACTTCTAGTGGTAGAGACATTGGAAACCCCTGGAGGCCATACTCCCAAAGATGACATGGCATGTTGATGTCACCTATGGTGACATGAATCCATGGCATGTGTGCTATGTGTCACAAAAAAATAACAGGTTGGGGTCCAAAAGGTACTGAATCTCAGTGAAATGTGTCCCCACATGACACCCCTTCCATGTGGCGTACGACACAACATCAATCAAATGGACAGTCCACATTCCTCCATTGAATACATAATAACCACATAAATATGCCATGCATTCACAAAGGTGATTTGGACGGTCTGGCCAATGAATCAACACATCATCCATAAACTTCCTACTACTTGCCTCACTACTTGTGTGCCTTCCTTTTCAACCCAAACACAACACCAAGAATATAATTCTTAATTTCTCTTCAGTGTTGGAAAATATGTTGGAGTCCAAAAATCAAATATACAGTAGATACCATTGAGTACTCACATAACTATATATACCTTCCATATCCAACCATCTCATGGTCTCACACATGACTAACTCTATGGATAGTTATTGTTATATCAAGAGTATGTCTCATGGATTGACATGGTTATGATCCCATAACCAATCATAAAACAATATGCAACTAACATTTTATCTAAATGCATTCTAGCATCAACAACATTTACATACTCTAGGCCTTTGGCTATTGCATATCAATTTAATATTGAAAAATTAACTGAGGGAATTCTTACCTCAATTCCCTTCAACATAGAAGCAATAAATGCATACCTAGATGGTTGTTATCAACCTACTTGATGTTACCTGATCAACTGGTATTTATAGAGTCTCGCAGACTTCCTCCCTCATCATCTTGATCACCATTCCTACCACCTTCATTGGTCTTCACATAGATAGAAATCATAAGCAACAACAACATCTACATCTTTAACCATACTATATCATTTTTCCTAAACATATAAGCCATCATTAGTCATACTCAATTTCCATAACATCATTATTTGATAATAACAAACTATTCTAAGTTCACAATAAAGTTATATGCATTAGAAGCATGTGCATATGCACAATTACACATCCATATGCACTAATCATTCACTGTCAACATGCCTAATAATGCATATGCCTTCTCACTTCATTATATGCCTCATGCACTATAGTGCATTTCTATTTTAATTCACTTATTTGTTTATTCATTTATCTTGTAGTTGGTTTTCCTTGAATTTTTTCATATCCTTGTTGCCTTGTGTGTTCCCATTCTTCTCATCTACACTATTGTTCCATCATCTGAACACTTTCTAAAGAAGTTCTACTTCCCCATTCTGCAATCCAACCAATGTGTTATATTTTGAGCAACCTCTCCTAGGTAGTCCTATCCAAAATTTATCTTTATGAAACATTTCAACACCTTCGAATGAAGTATCTTAGGACATTCCATTACTTTACCACGACAACATTCTTGAACAAAAAAATGTTACTCCTAGTTGTCCATTAGGTTACTTCCTTAACATTTCCTTTTGGAACCATACCTTTCACACATAATACGATTCCCAATGGAAGTCTATTTTCATTCAGTGACACTTTTCAAGTGAAAGAGAATTCATTTGTCTCTCTCCAATTTCTCTGCATTGGCATTCTGCTTCTGCTATGATCTCTAATATCAGAAGTGGATTTTTTTCATTGATCACTTTTAGACAAGTAGATAAGTCATATCTAATAAATCCTTCCCTTGAAATCCTATGCTTGACACATAGATATTATTCACACACAACCTCTTAATTTCTTTGTTCTCTTTCACCTCAAGCTTTGCAACTGTCTACACATCTCTACCTTCAAGGTTACAGAGTCATAGTTTTCCTTTCTATGCCCATTAATGACATTATTCATCTGCTAGTTTCATGTCCTATGTGAGGATTATTCTTTTGTATTTACAATTCATTATGATCCTGTAGTTGTTGACTAATACTTTTGTTCCACTATTCTTGAGTTCTTTATCCACTTTTCATTATTTTCCTTGTAGTTCTTTGTTTCCTCAACCAACTTCTACAATCTATTTAATTCTTCCATAACTATGATATCCAATCCTAGACTAGAATTGATTCAATTAAATCTCTAATCCTGCCAAATCTGCAGGCAATAATTTTTGTTAGAATTATACATATTATAGAAATCCGCCAATTAATGTTACAAGTACTTTTTTTGCTAAACTCATGAAGAACTATATCACATTTATCCAAATTAGAATAATTCAAGGTCATTCTCCTCTGATTAATATCTTCAGTGGTTGTATTCTTTCCCCAATATGATATCTCAACTGAAAGTTATGGCTTCCCGAAAAATCACTTTCATCCCCTTTTTTAGTTTTACAAAAGGATATTGTCAAAATAGTCCACAACTCCTTTAACTATTAGAGAATTCAAATTCTGCATAGGTACTTCTTTCAAACCACCTTCATGTGACCACTGCTCAAAACCACTAGCTTATCCACTCTAACGACATTCCGTTAGTGCTTTTCTCTTATTATTCTACACATGAGCTTGTTCACAAAATGTCTAAGGGCTTGGTTAGTTATATGCCCTTCGTGCTTCAACCCCTTTACCTTATAATGAAACCAACATTTGAACCAAGTCCTCCAGACTTAGATCTCTGGATATTTCCCCATTTCAATATTCCACTTCTCCCAAAGTAAAACTTCGCCAAAACCCTTATGTTAGCTCCACTAGCATATCAGAAGTTCGATATTTAATCTCTCATTGATGGGACAATCCCACGATCCCACCCCACCTGGAGGATTCAACGAGATCAATGATCATGACTTAGTAAGGTGTTGGGATGGGCAATCTTTAATTAGTTTAGAACTTTGATGTTCTGGGACTCCAGGACATTTGAACTCTTGATTCATTCAACTCCCCTAGAGTGATATCTTCCATAGTGCTTATGCCATCCTTCCACCACTTGATCTAATAGTTGACAAAAGTCCTAATAGAAACTTATATCGATGGTCTAAGTGAATTTGTGACTTCGGTCTTCAACACTTCCAGTGATAGAGACGTTGGAAACCCTAAGAGGCCATACTCTTGAAGATGACATGGCATGATGATGTCACCTATGGTGACATGAACCCATGGCATGTGTTCCATGTGTCACAAAAAAAGAACAGGTTGGGGTCCAAATGGTATTGAATCTTGATGACATGTGTCCCCACATGACACCCCTTCCATGTCTCCTACGATACATCATCAATCAAATGGATAGTCCACATTCCTCTGCTCCATATCTGATAGCCTACATGATTTCACGTACTATGTCTTTACACTTCATGGCTTCAATAGTTCACGGATTTGACACTTCGCAACTTTGACACTTTGGGGCTTTTCCTAGTCTCTAGTAGTATCTGAAGTGGAAAAGTTCCGGAGTGCCAAAACTTCCCTATCCTTGTACTTATGATCAATGCTCCACACTTTTCTCCTTGATCTACAACTGAGATCAAATCTGGGACTCCAGGCTTCAGGCTTCGAGGCTTCTGGCTCTAGATGACCACCACACTCATGAATTGTCGAACATTGAATTGGCGAAGGGAGGTGATCTACGGATGATACTCTCCTTTGATCAATGGATGGGATTAACTCTAATACTTGAGAGCTTTGGGACTTTTCACACCAAAATAAATTTCACCCAAAATCCTTCAGATAGTCGAATTTCCAAATACTTGGAAATCTACGGACATGTGTACCCAACAATCAATGGTCAAGATTTACTCAAGAATTCAGGACTTTAAGGAATTATCCAATCCACGCAACCACAAACAATTTCTCCTAGAGTTTCAAATCATCAAATCACTCACAGATCCAATGGCTCACACTCTCCAAGTGATCTACGGTGTAGATTCACTCCAGGACTTTGTAGCTTCGAGGATTTCTACTTGTGGAGATAGAAGGGTTAATTTTTCCTAAAGTGACGAATCTCTGAATTGTGAGATCTACGACTCACATTCCATGATGGGATATTTGGCTAAGATCCACTCTGCTTTGTCCAAGACTTAAAGCCAGAGAACCATGATCAACATTTCTCCTTCTCCTACGCTCAGATCCAATGGTTGGGATATGATGTGTCGTACGCTCTCCTCTCATCAGGGTTTGATCCAATCGCCTAGATATAATATTGTATCCCAAATAAAAGAATGTTATGGTTTCTCTCCTCTGCATATCCTCTTCCCTCCAACAAAGAATTTCTCAATCTTTCAAAGGCTTGACCTTTGATCCCTCCACTGCAGGGTCGACTCCTCGGCCTCTTATTACTTTCTCGAACTGCTACAACTCCTGAGATTTCGAACATAGTAAAAGTGTTCTCTCAGTGCCCTCCTGGCACCATGTAACTTCAAATTCGACTAATTCCAGGTTTGAATTTGCGAGAACATATATTAAATTAAAAATATCTCACCACTTGGCAAAATTTCTCAAATTTCCCATGAATTTTACAATAGAAATTGGGGCTTTTCCCAATTCCACATAGTTGCATCTAATTTTTACCATGGACGCACTATAACTTGAAATTTGGCCACTTCAAAATTAATTCTCTGTGAAATTTCTCTTCAATTCATCTTGCCCAGCCCATCCAAGCTTAGTGTTGAAAAATGGAGCTCTAATACCAATCTATAACATACCTAGCCATGCACAGGATGGGAACGATACCCATCTGTAACGTACCCAGCCACCCACAGGCTAGCCATGCTACTCAAAACACTCACTTCTTAATTGATCTTGAATTCTAATAACATTTAATCTGAAATCAAGCATGAAATACTCACATGCATTAATCAAGATCCATGCTACAACATAAAATAAATAAACAACGTGCCATGCAAAAAAAAAAAACCGACAACCAGGCACATTAAAAATACATATCTCAAAGATAATTAAATACATAGTGGAATATACATTATATGGAAAACACATGAAAAAGAGCACTTATCTTTTCAAGTAAACATTCACCAACTAGTTGCAGACCAAGGATGTTCCTCCCAACCATAGACATTGTTGTTCGTTTAATATCAATAAAAGGTCACCCCCAAGCCAGGGCTATGAATCCAAAAGGATGAGTTCTAAGACAAATATGAAACACACTACAATTGGATAACTATCTCTCAGGTTTCCCAACCACACAACAAATATGAATTTCCAGCTCTCTTTACTCCTCAGCCTGCACAACCCAAAGAAATGAAAACCTTTCTCTGCCATACAGCCCCTGAGGTTGTTCCATTTCTCTCTAGGGCTCAGTCCACTAGTCAGGAAATATCCCTCATGGAAACTCCAAGTATTATCATCTATGGACTGTTCTTTCTGAACTACCATCAATCTCATGCACACATGCATCCTTTCCTAACAACAGAACAAATCCAAATTTCAATCTCTCTTTCCCCTTCAGCCTGCACAACCCAAGGAAATGAACACTTTTATCTCCTTCTAGTCCCTCAAGCTATTTCATTTCTCTCCAGGGCTCCAGTGCTACTGGTTAGGAAATCTCCCTACTAGGAACTCCAAGGATTCTCAGTTGTGGATAATTCTTTCAGAACTTCCATCAATCTCATGCACATAGGCATACATTCCCTCCTCGAATGATCAATAATATATTACAGCCATATAACAATGTATCTCCTCTTCCATCCATTCATTTCCATGCTAATAATAAGAGCACATGAATTCAACAAGAGTGAGGAGGTTGTAACAACAAATGAATAAGAGCAAGTGAACCCCGAAAAATGAGAGAGTGAGTGAGGAAGAAGAAAAGGAACAGTTGAAGCACCCCCAAAAATAGCCCACAAGGGATATTTATATAATTATGTGAAAACAAGAACCACATTTCCTTCCTCCCCAGAAGCTCATGTAATCCCTTTTCTCCACAAAATAAATTATGGGTAAATAAAAATATAATAAAAATACTTATCCCCTTAAGCCCCCTCTCTCATGGAATCATACCCCCCTATCCCTTTTGTCATTGTTTGTCTTGCAACCAATTGTTTATTTTATTAATGTATATGAAGTATTACATTTTTTAGGAACTCTGACCCCTTTTCACTATACCGACTCACTAGCCTAAGTCACAATTACACAATACATTTTAGTTCATAAGGGTTAAAACCGGGGTGTTACATTCTACGATCATACTTCTTCATTCCATCGAGTTCCACCTCGTCTCCAATATCATGGACAAGGTAATACTAAGAAAGTGGGTGTTTGAAATGAAGGTAGATAAGGCCAACAAATTCAAGTACATGTTTCTACATCTCATGACCACTATGAACTACTCCAACATTAGAGAATTGGTCCCTTCAGTGGAATGGATGGAATTGAAAGAAATATGGAGAAACTCCAAAAGTGATTTGATCTTCTACTAATGAAGATAATTGTTTCTTTTGTTTTTTTTGTTTACCATGAACAAGAATTATGTTCACATGTTACAAGGATTGTGATATGTCCTTGATTCATCCATCTCAATACCTATTCAATGCATTGAAAATATATGCCTCATTGGCTAATAAATGAGAATGAGTTACCACTTAACCAAGATATTTAGGGAATAAGAATGGAATCATAATCCCATTTTTTAGTAAGGTCCTAAGACTTAATTTCATGGCTTGTTTATTTCATTGATCAACTTCTTCATTTATGTCTCATTTGATGTGATAATAAGAGACTTTGATGAAAGAGTTGGCTTTCTACTTGATCCAAGCATTGAAAATTTTCAATTTGTGAACCTCTAGAGTGGATTTGCCAATCATAATCTCTAATAATCATGAGGCCTTTGTTATATCCTTAATTTATTCCCTACATGGCCAAAAGGGAATCTAGTAGAAGATGAAAGCCAAAACACAAATCTAGTTGAATATTTAGGTCAGTTTTGAAGGTCGTTGCTTGTCATACATGGACAACAAGCGACTAGTCATTGGTCAAATATAGTGCAACCCGCCACACCCTCTGCAACCTTCTATATTCCCGGAGTTTTGAAGAGGTAAGTGACATATGAGTTGTTTCTTCATGGCATGAGCCTTGGAACTCACATAATTTGAACATCCATTGGTCTCTAGAAGATATAGAAGCTATCCCAAGCCTCTTCCAAGGATCTATGTAAGGAAGGAAAATATTGAGCAAGGGGAAGAAGAATCATTCACAGATCTATCTTTCCAAAATTCATATGTGCTTCTCCATATACATCACTTGTAGTCAGGTTGACTTGCTTGGTTGAAGAGTTGAGGAGGAGCAAGGAGAAAGGGGCAAAGAGGAATGCATTTGCATAATGAGGTAATCGTATTGATGTAAGTCCATTTTTCATATTAATAGATCATTGGTTTCCCCTATGAATGTTTGTTTTCATGTATAAATATTAAGATCTGATTTGTTACATTATATATCAGGGTAGATCCAAACTAGATATAGGATTATAATACAAAGAAGAGAAGTAGGAAGGTATTTTTTTTCTTTTGTGTGCAAGAAGAAGTGGGTTATGGAGGTTGGAGCTAGATTTTTAGGTCTACAACAACCATGATATATGAAGGACAACCTTTAGGAAAAGTTATTCTATTTATGCCACTTCTTAGTTTAGTTATGAATACAATTACTCGAATCTAAAGGAAAGCCATAGAAGTGTAGCCATCTATCTTTCTAGGATCAGTAAGAAGATCCTAGGAAGATATTACTATCCACCTATGAGATATTCTCCATAACAGAATTGGTGACTCGGTTGGAGAAGTATATTTTATTCTTCTCTAGTTCAAAATCCCTTTCCTTTCATCCCATGTTTTGATTTTACCCACAAAATGTAGTGCGCACACCTTGCACATCACCAATACTTAGTGTACACAAATCCTTTCTTCGCTTAGATAATTTTTCCATATTTCCATCTTGAGACCATCACAACCATCATGAAAATGCATGAATCACTTTTCTAATCCAATTCAGTCTCTTTGAAGATGAAATGGCCCCTCCATAAAAACCATTCAGAGTGCAATTCTGACTTGGATTTTCCTAAAAACTTGAGGATTTCACTCATATTTTACAGTTTTTCCCGAAATTCAACATAGATCAAAGAATGAGATGATGAATTTACTAACTTCATGCTAATATTTGGCCCATACAAGTTTGATGTTGAACCAAAATCTTTGATACTACAATGTAACGTACCCAGCCCCATGCCTAGTCGCTCCAAACAATTTTAATTCTTTAATACCAATTCTTATTGTATAAATAATTGATTGAGACTAGTTGCACACACAAACATCCTTGTGTCGCACACAGAAACTATTTCCTAGTGTGCATGAAAATTCAAGCCTCGTGCCAAAAATTCTACTACCAATACTACTAAAATTGACTAATAGGTAACATATTTAAAACATGATTCCCTACATATCCAATCGTTATGTAGAACTAACAATGACATGCACAACCATCCATACTTACGTACAATTTTAATAGTAGAATCAATGTAAACATACACATGATAAATATCATATGAACACATATAAAAGAACACTTTATTTTTCTATAATTAACCAACTACATGCATACCTTAGGAATTCATCTTAGTCATAGACTCTACTTCTCATACACTCTCAATAATAGGTCACCTCGAGCTAGGGATATGAATCCACTAGGAAAAAGGGTACCTAAGTGAAACTAAGTCCTGGAAAATAGCTCAATAAAGAACAGGACTAGACTCACTCTCTAGCAACAATTCCCATCTCACAACCTCTCATTCCCCACATCTTGTCCCACCCAAGTAGATGTACCCCCTTCTCTGTTCAACAATCCTTCAGGTTATCCCACTTCTCTTCGAGGGATTTAGCAACAAGTTGGACAAGAAGTCTCAGAGTTTTGTATCACTTTGAACACAAGGTTTCTCAAGGTGTTATGGAACCCACTAGCCCAACACATAGGAAAACTATTCCCAACAATTATCTCACCTAGATAGAATGCTCCATAGGCCTGAAAATTTTCTTCTTTATCCCAAACCATCAAGGATTTATGAGGTAATAGTCAACTTTAAGTTCCACTTCTACTCTCAAGCCAATGTAAAAATGATGGATGAAATCATGGGTGAATGATTCAAAGAATTATGGGAATTACACTAAGTTTCCTACATTATATTTGCATGTTCATATCTTAACACTTGTCACTCTAGGAAATTCCTTTGAATCCACTTGGTAATTTGTTTCCCTCACTTAGGAACATAGGATAAATTACATCATAAATATTATGACTTAAGAATAATATTATTTTATTCCTTGGATTAATCCCCCTTGATCTATCCACTTTCCTTTAGCCCCCTTTCCCTCTCATGGAGTCCTAGCCCCCCATACTCTTTCGTTCGACTTGGTCTGTAGAAATGATATATTATATTAATAAAATTGAGTGTGATTACACATTACATTCGTTAGCATGGCTGTCCTAAATCAAAAAAGCACACTATATACAAAGGAACTCCAACCCAAAACGTCTTGAGTCACCAGCCTATAAAACATATGTAAATTTAAGACTTGGGGATTGTCCTAGGGTTATTACACATGTTGAGTCTTGGTCAAGGACTAGGGGCATTGGCTAGGGAATCCAATGGAACTCCCATTCTTGAACCTTTTCTTCCTTTGTTATGTTTTTCAGAACTTGCCAATGAATTCTTTAATTTCCATTAGAATGAATATTCATGTTTTTTTCTTCCTTGATGTCTTGATGGAGACCATCAACGAGATTCCATAGTTCACTAAACCATTCATCATGAGAATATTTGAATGAATAAATTAATTCCTATGTGGCATGGCCCTGGCTTGGTAATCCATATGATGCCAAGATTGGCTTATGAGTTCATCTATTATAAAAACGATCCTTGGCGTAAGATTAGCTACAGGCTCTACTTGGCGTAAAGAAAAAATATTCATAGTTCCTTGTATATAGGTGTGTGGTGTGAGTGATTTTGTTTCGAGTATATTGTATCCAAAAAATCCAAAAATATTTTCTTTTTTAAGATTTTACTATGCATGTTGACCCCAGAATCTAGTTTACATGTGTTAACAGGATTACAAGGATTTTGTTTTATGGAAGTAACGAATTCCATCAAACTTAAGGTACTTGTTTTCTGAACTGACATATAGGGATAATTTTTTCTCTACATCCACGATTTTCACTAATAGCCATCCATTTTTTACATCACATTCCTTAGGTTCGATCCTGTCATATTGAGACATTAGCCACTCACATTTTGCACGTCATAACTTGCTTGGTAGTACCTAACCTCCATGGGCACCCTAGTTAGCACCCAGATTTCCATTCGGTGCCCATGCTGCGATTTTCATAGGCTTTGGAACCCTTCTGTAGTCTTGCCATGACTTGACATTGAGACTCATTTCCATCTCTCCATCTATATTCTAGCTATGTACCAAGGGGATTCCCATGTTTTTTTGTTGCTTAATGGTCACCTATGCATTTTTTTCTTGCATCATACACCCCATTGTTGCATTGTTGTTTTCCCATATCTTGCTTACCACTATTGTAGAAACCCTTGACCATCCACCTCTTTCATTATTTGGCCTACAATTTTCATCAACCATCGCATGGAGACAATAGCTGCTAAGAGTGGACCTCACTTGCTAGTACCACTTGCATTCATTTTGCATAGGTCAGTTCCATGCACTTATAAGATAGGAGCATGTTTTTAAGCTACTCATTCTCTCTAGATGAGTACACTTTTATCTATTTTTCGGACTCATAAAAAGGAAACGAAAAAGACACTATTGAGTACACTTTTATCTCTTTTTTGGACTCATAAAAATACATGAAAAATACACTTTCGAGTAAACTTTTGCCTGTTTTTTAAATTCATAAAAAGACATTAAAAAGAAACCATCACGAGTATACTTTTATCTTTTTTCCATGCTCATTGAAACTGGAGGGAAAAGACACTATGGATCATACTTTTATCTCTCTTTCACGCTCGTTAAACCATGAAAGAGACACTAAAAACCATAAAATAAAAAAAAGAGTCGGGATTTTTTACCATTGATATATCTAGAAATGGCAGCATCAATCGAGTTTCCCTTGAACATGGAACCTATTTGAGTCATCATATGACAGTTGGGTTTCATCTTGCATAGGATTCGTCCCAATAATATGAGTCACATATACTCCTCTGGATGGTTACTCTTCTAGTCATCGTGGTGAGTGCTAGAGTGCCTCCTTCGTTGTTGCACTATATTCATCCATCTCTTGTGTCTCACTACCAAGTCACTATTGTGTCATGCTATATGTTCAAGGTAATTTTAAGCCTCAGTCATCCATATGTTTTTTGGTTGACTTTCTGAGTCATCCATCCTTGTGTTAGTTGTACTTGGTGATACTCTCTATTCACATCATCTCTCGGTGCATGTTTTGTGTCGATTGATGGGGGACACATTAATGCCCTCATTCAACATATCTCTTCCTATAAACTTCACCAAATTATCTAGGAGAGGGATCTAGAAACCAACTAGTACCTTGGAGCTTGCAGTCTTCAGTGACAGGCCTCCTCGCGATTGATAGCATATTTTCGTCGTTAACTCTTGATCAATTGATTGTATGATTGTTTGACATAAGATAATTTATTCGCACTTGTTATATTGCACTAGGTACCTTGGGGTCCATCTTCTGCATCAATGGGTCCCCTTGCATATGTTAATAGTATACCTCAATGATTGGTAATCAGACAGTGTCTAGAACAATCAAAATCAACTCATTTATTCACTTGTTTCATATTAGTACTATCGGGATTTGGGATAAATACCTTGGGTTTGGGACCACATCATTCTTTTGTAGCATCCCCTCCCAAGTTGTGATGAATTTTATCACTTGTCTACGAGTACTTTGAATACTTTATGGGTACTTTCCTTAGTGTTTGTTGTCTTCTTCATATATAAGTTGTGACATAGATCCACATTGTATTTGATCATGACTATGATATTATTGATGACATGGATCCACCATGTATTCTTTAGTGACCATGGTCTTGCATTTCATGTCATGGATTTGTAGTGTATTGTTTGACAACCATACTTTGATAGTCTTGAGAGTTTGAGTATGTCTACCTAGGGGATGGTCTATATATTCTTTTATCCTTGTTGTTTGATTGGAAGAATTCTTTGACCTTTGGGCCTATTTACTCTCTCCTCATGTTGCCTCACATGGATACTATTTTATTGTAATGTGTTCCATCCATACATTCCTTTCCAGACCTCACACATTAGGGGGCATCTGTTATATCCTTAATTTCCACCCTATAGGGATATAAGGGAATCCAAGAAAATATGAAAATCAAATACACAAATATAGCTTAAGTTTTAGGTCACCTTTAAAGGGTGTCTCTTGTCATACATGGACAACAAGAGACTAGTCATTGATCAGATATAGTGGAACCTGCAACACCCTCTATAACCTTCTAGATTCATGGAGTTTTGAAGAGGTAAGCGAGGGATGAGTTGGTTCTTCGTGGAATAATCCTTGGAACTCACATCATTTGAGTATCCATTGGTTGCTATAAGATCTAGAATCTCTCCCAAGACTCTTCCAAGGATCTATACAAAGAAGGAAAATCTTGAGCAAGGGGAAGAAGAATCATTCACAAATCTATGATGCCCAAATCTATAGGATCTTCTTCATCTACATCATTTGTAGTCTAGTTTTCTATCTTGGTTGAAGAGATGAGGAGGAGAAAGAGGAAAAGAGGAATGCATATGAATCGTGAGGTAACTGTATTGATGCAATTCCATTTTTCAGATTATTAGATCATTGGTTTTTCCCTATGAATGTTTGTTTTCATGCATAAATATTCATATTTGATTTGTTACATTATAGATCAAGTTAGATCTAAGATAGATCTAAGATTCTAACACCAAGAAGAAAAGTAGGAAGGCATTGCTTGTCTTTTGTGTGCATGAAATAATTTGTGGAGGCTAGAGCTAAAAATTCAGGTCTACAACAGCCAGGATATATGAAGGACAACCTTAAGGAAAATGTTTGCTATTTCTACCACTTCTTAGTTTAATTATGAATCCAATTAATTGAGTTTAAGGAAAGCCATTGAAGTATAGCCCTTTCTCTGTATAGGATCAGTAGGCAGATCCTAGGGAGATCTTACTACCCACCTATGAGATTTTCTCCATAAGAGTCTCCAAAAATTCATAGGGCTCTCACATTTGTTTCCTTGATGAGAATAAGTCCACACAAAAGAGCATATGCTTCTACCAAATTGTTTGATAACTGACCAAAGCCCCAGGTAAAAGATATGATTGAAGTTCCTTTGGAATCATGGATACTACCTCCACTATGGTCGCCCCTTAAACCATTTCAAAATATAAGGATTCATTATATTTAAAATATATATCTACTTCATTTATGAGAGGAATTGTTTATCATTGTGCTTGAAAAAACATTTCCAAAAGGTAGGTTTAGATATTAAAAAAAATTCACATTTTCAAAAAGTAGGTTGAGATATTAAAAAATTTAAAAATCATTTTGCTTTAACTTAAAAGTGGGTTGAGATATTTAAAAAAATTATTAACATTTTAAAAAGGTATATTGAGATTATAAAAAAATATGATAATTTGTTTTTTTGTTTGTTAGAAATGTCAGTCACTTATGGGTCAATATTTCAACTAAACACACCGTAAAGATATTAAAGCTTAACAAACTATGCTCGCACCATAAAAACTTGAGCGAACTAAAATTGACAAACATATAATAATATACTAATTTATTATTTTCAAAAAGATGTTTGTTTTTCTTGTTTACTCATCCCATTTAAAAATATTTAAAATAAACAAATTATTAAAATATTAAAATATATATTAGGAAATTAATTTAAATCACACTAACCGTCACGTGAAACAGTCGATAAAACAAAACAGTCAATTTAGAGGATGATAAGACAAGTAAATATATATATATATATATATATATATATATATATATAATAATAATAATAATAATAATAATAATTTATTTTTAAGGTCACGACCAAGCCACATCAAATTGGTGTATGAGATCCCCTTGTTTGTAGAACAAGAGACTTCCTAGACCTAACCATTTGAGTGGTAAACTCTACCAAGTTATACATACCCTACCCTCTCTAAACTTTAACTTGTATATATATATATATAGTAATATAAAATAATTCCATATGATTTCCCTAAATTGAGAATTGAGAATTTATCACAGGCAAAGTTGCTATCTACAGAGCAATAGTTTCAGATTTCTTCAAGGAGTAGAAGATATGGCGGACATGCAAAGCCATAACATAATGGCATTGGCGAGGCGAATATGGGCTTTCTTGCTGCGCGCGTTTCCTGTCATATTTGTGGCTGTTGTTCTATTATCATATTATCACTCTCCTTTCGGTTTATCTATTATCATATTCCATTCTGGCGGGCTATATCCATCTCTCTCTGGATCCTCGTATAATCATTTTATTCTCGATTTCGGTGTCGGCAC
>JASDQU010503169.1:23725-34149 GCA_032191745.1 Picea mariana
CTTGGTAATCCATATGATGCCAAGATTGGCTTATGAGTTCATCTATTATAAAAACGATCCTTGGCGTAAGATTAGCTACAGGCTCTACTTGGCGTAAAGAAAAAATATTCATAGTTCCTTGTATATAGGTGTGTGGTGTGAGTGATTTTGTTTCGAGTATATTGTATCCAAAAAATCCAAAAATATTTTCTTTTTTAAGATTTTACTATGCATGTTGACCCCAGAATCTAGTTTACATGTGTTAACAGGATTACAAGGATTTTGTTTTATGGAAGTAACGAATTCCATCAAACTTAAGGTACTTGTTTTCTGAACTGACATATAGGGATAATTTTTTCTCTACATCCACGATTTTCACTAATAGCCATCCATTTTTTACATCACATTCCTTAGGTTCGATCCTGTCATATTGAGACATTAGCCACTCACATTTTGCACGTCATAACTTGCTTGGTAGTACCTAACCTCCATGGGCACCCTAGTTAGCACCCAGATTTCCATTCGGTGCCCATGCTGCGATTTTCATAGGCTTTGGAACCCTTCTGTAGTCTTGCCATGACTTGACATTGAGACTCATTTCCATCTCTCCATCTATATTCTAGCTATGTACCAAGGGGATTCCCATGTTTTTTTGTTGCTTAATGGTCACCTATGCATTTTTTTCTTGCATCATACACCCCATTGTTGCATTGTTGTTTTCCCATATCTTGCTTACCACTATTGTAGAAACCCTTGACCATCCACCTCTTTCATTATTTGGCCTACAATTTTCATCAACCATCGCATGGAGACAATAGCTGCTAAGAGTGGACCTCACTTGCTAGTACCACTTGCATTCATTTTGCATAGGTCAGTTCCATGCACTTATAAGATAGGAGCATGTTTTTAAGCTACTCATTCTCTCTAGATGAGTACACTTTTATCTATTTTTCGGACTCATAAAAAGGAAACGAAAAAGACACTATTGAGTACACTTTTATCTCTTTTTTGGACTCATAAAAATACATGAAAAATACACTTTCGAGTAAACTTTTGCCTGTTTTTTAAATTCATAAAAAGACATTAAAAAGAAACCATCACGAGTATACTTTTATCTTTTTTCCATGCTCATTGAAACTGGAGGGAAAAGACACTATGGATCATACTTTTATCTCTCTTTCACGCTCGTTAAACCATGAAAGAGACACTAAAAACCATAAAATAAAAAAAAGAGTCGGGATTTTTTACCATTGATATATCTAGAAATGGCAGCATCAATCGAGTTTCCCTTGAACATGGAACCTATTTGAGTCATCATATGACAGTTGGGTTTCATCTTGCATAGGATTCGTCCCAATAATATGAGTCACATATACTCCTCTGGATGGTTACTCTTCTAGTCATCGTGGTGAGTGCTAGAGTGCCTCCTTCGTTGTTGCACTATATTCATCCATCTCTTGTGTCTCACTACCAAGTCACTATTGTGTCATGCTATATGTTCAAGGTAATTTTAAGCCTCAGTCATCCATATGTTTTTTGGTTGACTTTCTGAGTCATCCATCCTTGTGTTAGTTGTACTTGGTGATACTCTCTATTCACATCATCTCTCGGTGCATGTTTTGTGTCGATTGATGGGGGACACATTAATGCCCTCATTCAACATATCTCTTCCTATAAACTTCACCAAATTATCTAGGAGAGGGATCTAGAAACCAACTAGTACCTTGGAGCTTGCAGTCTTCAGTGACAGGCCTCCTCGCGATTGATAGCATATTTTCGTCGTTAACTCTTGATCAATTGATTGTATGATTGTTTGACATAAGATAATTTATTCGCACTTGTTATATTGCACTAGGTACCTTGGGGTCCATCTTCTGCATCAATGGGTCCCCTTGCATATGTTAATAGTATACCTCAATGATTGGTAATCAGACAGTGTCTAGAACAATCAAAATCAACTCATTTATTCACTTGTTTCATATTAGTACTATCGGGATTTGGGATAAATACCTTGGGTTTGGGACCACATCATTCTTTTGTAGCATCCCCTCCCAAGTTGTGATGAATTTTATCACTTGTCTACGAGTACTTTGAATACTTTATGGGTACTTTCCTTAGTGTTTGTTGTCTTCTTCATATATAAGTTGTGACATAGATCCACATTGTATTTGATCATGACTATGATATTATTGATGACATGGATCCACCATGTATTCTTTAGTGACCATGGTCTTGCATTTCATGTCATGGATTTGTAGTGTATTGTTTGACAACCATACTTTGATAGTCTTGAGAGTTTGAGTATGTCTACCTAGGGGATGGTCTATATATTCTTTTATCCTTGTTGTTTGATTGGAAGAATTCTTTGACCTTTGGGCCTATTTACTCTCTCCTCATGTTGCCTCACATGGATACTATTTTATTGTAATGTGTTCCATCCATACATTCCTTTCCAGACCTCACACATTAGGGGGCATCTGTTATATCCTTAATTTCCACCCTATAGGGATATAAGGGAATCCAAGAAAATATGAAAATCAAATACACAAATATAGCTTAAGTTTTAGGTCACCTTTAAAGGGTGTCTCTTGTCATACATGGACAACAAGAGACTAGTCATTGATCAGATATAGTGGAACCTGCAACACCCTCTATAACCTTCTAGATTCATGGAGTTTTGAAGAGGTAAGCGAGGGATGAGTTGGTTCTTCGTGGAATAATCCTTGGAACTCACATCATTTGAGTATCCATTGGTTGCTATAAGATCTAGAATCTCTCCCAAGACTCTTCCAAGGATCTATACAAAGAAGGAAAATCTTGAGCAAGGGGAAGAAGAATCATTCACAAATCTATGATGCCCAAATCTATAGGATCTTCTTCATCTACATCATTTGTAGTCTAGTTTTCTATCTTGGTTGAAGAGATGAGGAGGAGAAAGAGGAAAAGAGGAATGCATATGAATCGTGAGGTAACTGTATTGATGCAATTCCATTTTTCAGATTATTAGATCATTGGTTTTTCCCTATGAATGTTTGTTTTCATGCATAAATATTCATATTTGATTTGTTACATTATAGATCAAGTTAGATCTAAGATAGATCTAAGATTCTAACACCAAGAAGAAAAGTAGGAAGGCATTGCTTGTCTTTTGTGTGCATGAAATAATTTGTGGAGGCTAGAGCTAAAAATTCAGGTCTACAACAGCCAGGATATATGAAGGACAACCTTAAGGAAAATGTTTGCTATTTCTACCACTTCTTAGTTTAATTATGAATCCAATTAATTGAGTTTAAGGAAAGCCATTGAAGTATAGCCCTTTCTCTGTATAGGATCAGTAGGCAGATCCTAGGGAGATCTTACTACCCACCTATGAGATTTTCTCCATAAGAGTCTCCAAAAATTCATAGGGCTCTCACATTTGTTTCCTTGATGAGAATAAGTCCACACAAAAGAGCATATGCTTCTACCAAATTGTTTGATAACTGACCAAAGCCCCAGGTAAAAGATATGATTGAAGTTCCTTTGGAATCATGGATACTACCTCCACTATGGTCGCCCCTTAAACCATTTCAAAATATAAGGATTCATTATATTTAAAATATATATCTACTTCATTTATGAGAGGAATTGTTTATCATTGTGCTTGAAAAAACATTTCCAAAAGGTAGGTTTAGATATTAAAAAAAATTCACATTTTCAAAAAGTAGGTTGAGATATTAAAAAATTTAAAAATCATTTTGCTTTAACTTAAAAGTGGGTTGAGATATTTAAAAAAATTATTAACATTTTAAAAAGGTATATTGAGATTATAAAAAAATATGATAATTTGTTTTTTTGTTTGTTAGAAATGTCAGTCACTTATGGGTCAATATTTCAACTAAACACACCGTAAAGATATTAAAGCTTAACAAACTATGCTCGCACCATAAAAACTTGAGCGAACTAAAATTGACAAACATATAATAATATACTAATTTATTATTTTCAAAAAGATGTTTGTTTTTCTTGTTTACTCATCCCATTTAAAAATATTTAAAATAAACAAATTATTAAAATATTAAAATATATATTAGGAAATTAATTTAAATCACACTAACCGTCACGTGAAACAGTCGATAAAACAAAACAGTCAATTTAGAGGATGATAAGACAAGTAAATATATATATATATATATATATATATATATATATATAATAATAATAATAATAATAATAATAATTTATTTTTAAGGTCACGACCAAGCCACATCAAATTGGTGTATGAGATCCCCTTGTTTGTAGAACAAGAGACTTCCTAGACCTAACCATTTGAGTGGTAAACTCTACCAAGTTATACATACCCTACCCTCTCTAAACTTTAACTTGTATATATATATATATAGTAATATAAAATAATTCCATATGATTTCCCTAAATTGAGAATTGAGAATTTATCACAGGCAAAGTTGCTATCTACAGAGCAATAGTTTCAGATTTCTTCAAGGAGTAGAAGATATGGCGGACATGCAAAGCCATAACATAATGGCATTGGCGAGGCGAATATGGGCTTTCTTGCTGCGCGCGTTTCCTGTCATATTTGTGGCTGTTGTTCTATTATCATATTATCACTCTCCTTTCGGTTTATCTATTATCATATTCCATTCTGGCGGGCTATATCCATCTCTCTCTGGATCCTCGTATAATCATTTTATTCTCGATTTCGGTGTCGGCACTCAGTCACTTGTTGGTAGCCTATCTTTACAGAGATTTTTTTAAGGGTTTAACTATGGATTTCCTGGCGTTCCATGTGGATGATGTTGGAGTTTATATGGAGATGGGAAATACAACAGTAAAAGATTTTGCTGTACATGCTGCCGAAGCGAGTGAATGCGTAACGGTAGACATCCCACTTTCAACGCGCCCTTTGGCAGTCGATGTGAATGGAAAGAGTCTCAGTGATTGGTTGCTTACTGAATAGAGATATGGCATCCAATGCAATGTTGAACAATTTTACATATTTTAATTTTTTCTTTTTCCGTATGTAAAATTTTTCTTCAAATTTAGATATAATGATATTTTTCATCTTTATTTTATAATATGATTTTTTTTCTTATTTCTCAATAATTTAGTTAAGAATGAGAATACTTATGCTATTATGGTTTCAATTAAAGGTGGTTTTGGCTAGAGTTTAAAGTAATTTTGTAAAGTCTTTTATCTTCTATTTTGTTTAGTTTGTTCTTATACATCAAATACATATTCATACAAATGATTTCAACCAAGGAAAAAACTCACTTTTATGAGGAGAATAGAAAAGAATAAAATATAATATATTGCTTTTAATTTTAATTTTGAAATTCTAAGTTGTAATTTTTTTTTTAATCTGCTTTATCTTTTAATTTTTTTAAAATATTACAACTCTAAACTTTACTGTATAGCATGATAAGTAATATTATCAATATTATTTTTTTATTTAAAAAATTTTGATTTTTTAAATATAATTTTTTTAATTAAAGTATAAAAAAAATGTTTCTTTAATTATAATTTAAAAAAATAATAATTTTTTTTTTAATTATAATTTTAAAAAATAATGAATTATAATTTTAAAAAATAATGAAAAAATGTATAGAAAAAAATTTCTTGGTAATTAAATGTATTTGGTGAACCCTACTCTATTTATCATTTTAGAATTATGCATTGGGAAGATTTTTTGGCACAAATAAAGAGTTTTACTATTTGGTTTATCCTAATGTATTTATTATGTTGGAGTTTTACATGTATTTGGTTTTGGTTTATCCTAATATATTTATCATTTTGAAGTTTTTAATGTATTTGGTTTATCTTAATATATTTATCATTTTAGAGTTTTATATATATTTGGTTTATCTTAATGTATTTATTATTTTAGAATTTTAAAGTTTTGTATTGAAAGATACTTTTAATACAAAAGGTTTTACTAGAACAAGAATGATCGTAAATCTAAATAGGTCAATTAGTTTAAAGAAAATAATTTTAGAGTTTTGTATTGGAAGATAATTATATTACAAAAGGTTTTACTAGGACATGAATGATTGTAAATCTAAATAGATCAATTAATTTAAAGAAGCTAATGGGGTGGTTGAAAATACATTCTAAATTTTATAGGAATGGTTAGATTTTTTTTTATAATATAAACACATTTAATTGATTTAAATATGTTATTTAGGAAATATAGATATAGTATGTGGTATAAAATATTGTATAAGTTTAATCATATGAAAGTTATGTCTTAATAAGGAATTCTTTTTCATATTTTTTTATATGTATAACATTATAATAAAATTTTAAAATTATTTAGAATATTTATATTAATTAAAATTATCACATCATTATTATATTTATAAATTTAAAAAATATATAGACTAATTATGTTATTATAAAACTTTTTTTTCTCATTTTTTGCATTTAGAAATAGTTGATTCATTAGTATTAAGAAATTATTTATAGAGAATTAATAATAAGTTCTATTAATAAAGGAGGTTCATCATAATATTTGATGTCAATGTGTTATGGCTCACTCTATAAATGTGATATAGGCCTAAGGGTTTCTTAGAGTTATGATTAGTAGATGTATGGTGTGTAATTAGTGCAAAGTGGATTAGTCACCAACAAAGACTCACCATGTTATTAGAAAAAAGGCCACTATGTTATTCATTAAATATCCATTAGTGCTCGTTAAGTGTTAGGTTAGATGTAATTTTTTAAGTCATAACTAAGCCCATTATTTTCAATATTTTATTGTCAAATATTTTCACTGTTATCATGGTCGAAGGGCATTATTACACTCCCTAGGGACCAATTAATGGGTTGAAGAAAATGGTTTCAAAGTTGCCACATTTTGACCAATTTTGGTGTGATAATCCCTCTTTCATAGTTGCAACCCTAAAATCAACATCCCTAGCTGCCATACTAAAATGTACAAGACCCTATCCTTAACCCTACTTTTCATCATTATGTATCATTACATCCCAACAACTATACCAATACCCTTTTTTATAGCCACTGTAAATACATGATCACGACAACAATATGGGATGATATTTCCTATAAACCTAGGTGATACCCATAAGATTGTTACCTTGAAATATGAGATCCATCCTTTGAAGAAATTTTTAGACAAATGGATGATATCTTCTATTTATAGAAAAAATTTCAAGAAAGCAGTTTTTCTCTAGGTTCTATGTCTAATCCAAGATTGAGTTCCTTCTTTTGTTCGACTAGGTCCCTTATGATGCAACATTCTTGAAGAACATTGGTATTAAGAATATTGATGGAACTGATGTGAAAATTTAGATAGCACAACCAAAACAATATTTTATTCTACACCAAGCTCCATCAAATAACATGGTACACTTGGAATGCCTACAACTTAATGTTCAACCATTTAAATCATATTATTGGTGGAAAAAAAAAGAAATCACCATTCAAAATTTCTACAATGAATATGATTTTTTTAAGGAACTCACAACCTAATATGATATTCTGTGGTAAAATGACTACTCCAATGAGCTTGCCAACATAGAACAAATAGAAACTAGATAAGGCTACACTCTCTACAACTAGAGGTTAGCTACTTATGTGACATGTATAAATGTTGACAAAATCCTTGAGATTTATATTACGGGCTTAAAAATGACATCCAACTTGGTTAAAATGGATAAATTTGTATAAATATGCATGAAAATCAAGTTGAATTGACATACCAATGCTAAGTCTATTTCCATTTGGTATTCTCCATATGATATTATTGACAACGTTAAGGATTACATGCTTCCTACACCTTCTACAATAAATATTACTCCTAAATAAGTAGAGTAAAGATGTTCTAAGGGTATTTTATTTTGGTGTAACAATAAGTGGCCTAAAGAGAATCAATGCTCTAAATAGTCTAGCTTCTTCATTCTTGATCAAGATAACTAGGAAGAGGAATGAGACCGGGTGATGATCATAAAGGGTTCCAAGGAGGCCATTGCAAGAATAATGCTAGTTGAATGGGAAGTATACAAAATTCCCTTGCATGCACTCACTAGTGTTACACCATGGAAATTTATGAGTGGAAAGGATAGATCAAGAACTAGAGTTATAGTTCCCTTGATTCCATAACCACCGACAACTTCATCGATAATAATTTAACTCAATGACTCAATTACTTTCCCTACCCTCTCAAAAATTTGTAAAACATTATTACCAATGGTGGTATAATTTCTTACCAAGACTTATGTTATAAAGTGAAACTTTGTGTGTCCAATCATCAACTCGACACCCCAATGTATTTTATTTGGCTATGCCACATTAATGTTTCTCTTGGTGGCTAATGACTTCGCAATCTCAAAACCATTTCCATGAATTTCAATATGTTATTCATATAGTTACATTAATATGTTCACGCTCATCCACTCAATGTGATGAAAATTCCTCCCAATCTAGCCATATATTCTCACACTATTGAGAACCTATTTATTAAAGTGTTTAGGAGGGTCATTTCCAATATATATAACATTTTTAGTGACAGGCCTTCTAATATTCCTCAATTAAATTTACAAGAAGCCATAGATAAAGAAGTATGCTCATGTATTTATAGAGGATTATTTGGGCCTCAATCCATTCCATGGCCATGATCACAACATTCATTGGTTTCACAATTCCTTCCCTGTAACTATTATATTGGTATGAAAGAAATATGGATCTTAGTGTTCATGATTAATTACATGGAATTAAATAAAATTGCATTCAAAGACACTTTTCACATTCTCGTAATTGATGCACCAATGTATGAACTCCATGTGGGGATGTCTAATTCTCCAAACTTGATCTTAATTCTAGTTATCATCATATCTGAGTCCAAGAGGAGGATGCTTCCAAAAGAGAGTTCTAAATTATTGAGAGACATTATGAGTTCATTGTTATGCCATCTAGAGTATGCCTACTTCAAGTGGCTAGGAAAGTTCCCCATCTCTCAGAGATAATGGACAAAAAAAATATTCTAAGATCCAATTGTGTGATATTTATATTCTTGTTATTATTATCCATTTTCATTATTAACTCAATGATTAAAAATTATTAAAAACCTCAAGGAAAATAGTATGAATCCATAAAAAATTCAAATTTCAATTAGATGAGGATGATGAAATTTCTTGTTGGGATATTATGTATAGGTAGACCTATTGAGATATCATACCAAATAATGCAAGTCAAACAAAGATATTTGTCATTCAACAGGTAAACCTACAACTTGGGAAGACTACACACAGGAAATACATATGGTTTCATGGGGTTACCTGAAATAAAAGTTTCACCTTTTTGGAAACATATGTAACCCATGTTGATACCCCTTTGAGTAGTACCACATCAGACATAATATGTACATGGACATAACTCCCATGTACCATCAACTATATCAGGAGTCCCTTAGGTATCGTGAAGCTAGATATATATTGATCAATCAATCTCCTAACTTCTAAATTGTGACATCGGGAATAACAATTGGGAAGATACTCTATAGTACATGGGTAATCAGATAGTATGACTAAGGGTACAGTCAAGCCTCCTTAGTTGGTTCCTTGTGATATTGGGCCAAGTACTACTGTTCAACCCCACATGTATATCACAAAGTTATAGCTAGAGAAAACTATTGTATATAGGAAACAAGAAAAATCTAACCCTTGGGAAAGGAATGGAACATAAAAGAAAAAAATGAGATATATTGACACGCAACCCTACCTCCTGCATTTTGATCATGACATTCCTACACAACTTTTCCTATTAAAAATTTGGGAAAATTATCACTACAGTATTCTTTAGGCCGAAGTATAACTCTACAAAAGTATAGTGGTCCCTCCAACACTCGTATTTGGGACCTATACCCTTGGATTCCTCTCTTCTCCCTAATCATCTTGGTACCAATCATTTTTAAGAAATTTTTCCTTTGGACTTGACCCCCTTCTCGACGTTATTTTTTAGGAACTATCCCATTGGATTCCCCTTTTCTCCCTGATCGCAGTGGTATCTATCACTTGTAAACCTTTTTTTTAGTGGATCCACCCACCCGTTCCAACACCCTTATCTCCCACCTATTTTGTTGGATTCCTCTCTTTGCATTGATTGCAGTGGTACCCTAAGAACATAGTTACCAACTTAATGAGAACTGTGACCTCAAAACGAGGACTCTGGCCCAAAAAACCCATATTTTTGCATAAAAAACATCAAAATCAACCCCCAAATCCAAAAATTGGTGCTACTAGTAGCACCATGTTTTAAAATGGGGTCAAAATTACAACATTTTTCAAACATATCCTTCAAAACTTAGACAGTAGCTCAGAAAAACCTTAAAATCAGCACCTAAAAAAAAAAAAGATGTTTTTGATTTTTTTTTTTTTCAAAACGTTAAATTTTGAGATCATTTGAAATCGTATTTTTATCACTTGGTACCA
>JASDQU010503169.1:36780-51942 GCA_032191745.1 Picea mariana
ATTTCAAAAAAATAAATGGTGTACAACATTTTTAACATTGGATGAAGCATGGAAATATGATTAAAAACACGATAGAATAAAAATAAAAATAAAAATAAAAATAAAAATAAAATAAAAAAGTTTGAAAATAGATGAAAAAACATCGTTGAGAGAAAAAAAAAAAAGCATTGAAAATTTTGAAAATAAATGAAAAAATGAGCATTTAAAAAAACAAAGTGGAAACCTTATTTATCAGAAAATTTAAAATATCAAAAAACCACCTAAAAATGTAGGAGGGTGCTACCAGTAGCACCGTTTTTAAAAATGAGGTAAAAAACTTGACCCCCCAAAAAACGAGAACTTCGTAGAGTTCTCGTTAAGTTGGTAACTATGTTTAGGCCCTTTACTAGTAACCCAATTTCTGTGCAGACCCACCCACCACATTCCTTTGTTTCCATTTCACCATGGCACACCCACAACCAAGACCTTGAAAACTACCTCAATTCCACCATAGACACCAAAATGAAATATACAAAACAAGACTTAAAGAATGACATCAATGACCACATCGATAACCAACTTGGATCCTTTATTGCTAAGATCCTGACATAAATAAATATTCCCAGAGGCATTACCTCCTATAAACAAGCTTCTAACCTAGAAGGTGTTGCTTCCTCCAATTCCCAAAATTTTCAATCCAACCCCTTTATCGTGGTCCATGTCTTTCGCGAGTGGAGGTGAAAAAATTTGATGGCTCAGATCCCATTGGTTAGATCACTCAAATGGAACATTACTTTTCCTTTCATCGAATCATTGATGACTTGGCCAAAATTCATTACGGTGTCCTCTATTTGGATCATAAATGTTGGAAATGGTGGAAATGGTGTAAAATTTCACACCAAGGGTATCTTGCCTGGAAAAAAATTGTGGCCAAACATTATGAGTTCTTTGACATCGTCACACACTATCTGGGTCATTTCACCAAGTTGAAACAATATGGTACCATGGAATACTTTATTTACACATTTGAGAAATTTTCTTTAAGAATAGAGGCCATGTATGATTCATTCTTCATGGAATGCTTTATCAGTGGCCTAAAGGATGGAATCCAAGTGCAAGTCCTCATGTCTCGTCCCAAGACTTGGTTGGAAGGTACTCAACATGCTAAGGAAGCACAACAATTTTTATTTTACCATAACTAAAAACTCTCTTTTCTTCCTTTCCCTCGACCTACCAATTATCTCCCTCATTACACTCCTCTCAAGATCCATAAATTCACCCAAGAAAAAATCGTTGAATGCCAACTCAAGGGTCTTTTCTATAATTGTGATGACAAATATTTTCATGGGCACAAGTTTAAGGAACACAATATTTTTATGGCCATTTCTGATAATGTTATTGACGAGGAGATCGAAGTTTTCCTGATGGAAGAACTACCCCCAATAGATGACCCTACTTTGCGCTTTGATCCACCAGAACTAGAACCACTGATTTCATTGTGTGACCTCATTGAATTCTCTACTCCCCAAACCCTCAAGATCATTGGATACATGAAGTTTGGAAGGTCATAATGCTCATTGATATTGGCAACACCCATAATTTTATTCATCGTTTAATTTCCCAAGAAATCAATTGTTATATGTGTGCAATCAAAAAAATTTCAAATCATGATTGCCAATGGTGATTCAATGAAATGTGGCAGGCATTGTGAAATTGTGTGCCTACAAATTGGTCAATACCACCAGAAATATCATATCTTTTCTATCGACATGGGTGGTTGTGACATTGTGCTTGGTCCTGAATTCTTACGCATTCTCGACCCCATCCTCATGGAATTTAAGGACTTCATGCAATTCCAATAAGAGGGGAAACAATATAAATTCCAAGTCATCACAATAGGATCACTTGAGATCATCGGTTCCCACCAAATGGAAAATCTACTCAAAAAAGGTCACTCTTGAATTATTTCCTAGCTTCATTCCATTCAAGCCATTGAGATACCCTCTGTGCACCCTGACCTCCAATCTATACTCTCCCAAAACCAATCTATTTTTAACACTCCCAATGGATTTTGCCCTTACCACCATGCCTATGATAATTCCATTCCTATAGTACTTGATAATATTCCTCCCAATGCTCACTCTTACTATCATCCCTTTTCCTAGAAAAATGAAATTGAGAAAATTGTTCCTAGAAGTTATCCCAAGCCTCATCCAAGGATCTGTGTAAGGAAGGAAAATATTGAGCAAGGGAAAGAAGAATCATTCACAGATCTATGTTTCCAAAATTCATATGTGCTTCTCCATATACATCAATTGTAGTCAGGTTGACTAACTTGGTTGAAGAGTTGAGGAGGAGCAAGGAGAAAGGGGAAAGACGAATGGATCTGCATCATGAGGTAATTGTATTGATGTAAGTCCATTTTTCATATTAATAGATCATTGGTTTCCCCTATGAATGTTTTTTTTCATGTATAAATATTCAAATATGATTTGTTAGATTATAGATCAGGTAGATCCAAACTAAATATAGGATTCTAACACCAAGAAGAGAAGTAGGAAGGTATTTTTTTTCTTTTGTGTGCAAGAAGCAAGTTATGGAGGCTAGAGCTAAATATTTAGGTCTACAACAACCATGATATATGTAGGACAACCTTTAGGAAAAGTTATTCTATTTATGCCACTTCTTAGTTTAGTTATGAATATAATTTCTTGAATCTAAAGGAAAGCAATAGAACTGTAGCCCTTTGTCTTTATAGGATTAGTAGGAAAATCCTAGGAAGATCTTACTATCCACCTAGGAGATTTTATCTATAACATAATTAGTAACTCAACTAGAGAAGGATATTTTATTCTTCTCTAGTTCAAAAGCCCTTTCCTTTCATCCCATGTTTTGATTTTCCCCACAAAATGTAGTGCGCACACCCCGCACATCACCAATACTTAGTGCATGCAAATCCTTTCTTTGCTTAACCTTTTTTTCCCATATTTCCATCTTGGGACCATCACAACCATCATGAAATTTCATGATTCACTTGTCTAATCCAATTCGGTCACTTTGAATATGAAATGGCCCCTACATAAAAACCATTGAGAGTGCAATTTTGTCTTGGATTTTCCTAAAAACTTGGAGATTTCACTCATATTCTACAATTTTTCTCGAAATTCAACATAGCTCAAAGAATGAGATGATGAATTTACGAACTTCATGCTAATATTTGGCCCATACAAGTCTAATGTTGAACTAGAATCTTTGATACTACAATGTAACGTACCCAACCCCATGCCTAGTCGCTCCACACAAATTTCCTTCTTTAATACCAATTCTTATTGTAGAAATAATTCATTGAGACCAGTTACACACATAATCATCCTTGTGTCACATGTAGAAACTATTTCCTTGTGTGCGCGACAATTCAAGACTTGTGCCAAAAATTCTATTGCAAATTCTACTAAAATTGACTAACATGTAACATATTTTAAACATGATGTCATGCATACACAATAGTTATATATAACTAACAATGACATGTACAACCATGCATAATTCTATACAATTTTAATAATAGAATCAACGTAAACATACACATGATAAATATCATTTGAACACATATAAAAAAACACTTATATTTTTCTATAATTCACCAATGGCATGCATACCTTAGACATTCCTCTTAGTCATAGACTCTATTTCTCATACACTCTCAACAATAGGTCACCTCGAGCTAGGGCTATGAATCCACCAGGGAAAAGGGTACCTAAGCAAAACTAAGGCATGGGAAATAACTCAATAAAGAATAGGACCAGATGCACTCTCTAGAAAAAATTCCCAACTCACAACCTCTCATTCCCTACATCTTGTCCCACCCAAGGATATGTACCCCCTTCTATGTTCAATAATCATTCAGGTTATCCCACTTCCCTTTGAGGGATTTAGCAACAATTTGGACAAGAAGTCTCAGATTTTTATAGCACTCTGAACACAAGGTTTCTCAAGGTGTTATGGAACTCACTAGCCCAACACAGAAGAAAATTATTCCCAACAATTATCTCACCTAGAGAGAATTCTCCATAGGCCTGACAAATTTCTTATGTATCCCAAACCATCAAGGATTTATGGGGTAATAGTCAAATTCAACTTCCACTTATACTCTCAATACAAGGTACAGATGGTGGATGCAATATTGGGTGAATTATTGGAAGAATTATGGGAATTACACTAAGTTTCCTACATTATATTTGCATGTTCCTTTATTGACACTTGTCACTCTAGAAAATTCCTTTGACTCGACTCGGTAATTTGTTTCCTTCACTTAGGAACTTAGGATAAATTACATCATAAATATTATGACTTAAGAATAATATTATTGTATTTCTTGGATTAAGCCCCCTTGATCTATCCCATTTCCTTTAGCCCCCTTTCCCTCTCATGGAGTCCTATCCCCCCATATTATTTCATGTGACTTGGTCTGTTGCAATGATATATTATATTAATAAAATTGAGTGTGATTACAGATTACATGTGTTAGGATGGCTATACTAAATCAAACAAGCACTCTATATACAAAGGAACTCTGGCCCAAAACGTCTTGGCTCACTAGCCTATAAAACATATGTAAATTTAAGACTTGGGGGTTGTCCTAGGGTTATTACACATGTTGAGTCTTGATCAAGGACTGGGGGCATTGTCTAGGGAGTTCAATAGAACTCCCATTCTTAAACCTTTTCTGCCTTGGTTATCTTTTTCAGAACTTGCCAATGAATTCTCTACTTTCCATTACATTGAATATTCATGTTTCGTACTTCCTTCATGTCTTAATGGAGACTATCAACAAGCTTACATAGCTCACTAAACCATTCATCATGAGTATCCTCAAATGCATAAAGTAATTCCTATGTGGCATGGCCCTAGCTTGGTAAGCCATATGATTCCAATATTGGCTTATGAGTTCATCGATTATGAAAACGATCCTTGGCCTAAGATTAGCAATGGGCTTTACTTGGTGTAAATAAAAAAGATGCATAGTTCCTTCTCTATAGGTGTGTGGTGTGAGTGATTTTTTTTCAATTATATTATATCCAAAAAAATCCAAAAATATATTCTTTTTTAAGATTTTACTATGCATGTTGACCCCAGAATCTAGTTTACATGTGTTAACAGGATTATGAGGATTTGTTTTTATGGAAATGATGAATTCCATCAAACTTGAGGTACTTGTTTCCTGAACTGACATATAGGGATAATTTTTTCTCTACATCCATGATTTTCACTAATAGCCATCCATTTTTTCCATCACATGCCTTAGGTTTGTTCCTGTCAAATTGAGACATTAGCCACTCAAATATTGCATGACATAACTTGTTTAGTAGTGCCTAACTTCCATGGGCACCCTAGTTAGCACCCAGATTTCCATTCGGTGCCCATGCTACGATTTTCATAGGCTTCAGAACCCTTCTGTAGCTCACCATGACTTGACATTGAGACTCATTTCCATCTCTCCATCCATATTATTTCCATGTACCAAAGGGCTTCCCATGCTTTTATGTTTCTTAATGGTCACCTATGCATTTTCTACTTGCATCATACACCCCATTGTTGCATTGTTGTTTTCCCAGATCTCACTTACCACTATTGTAGCATCGCTTGACCATCCACGTCTTTCATTATTTGGCCTCCATTTTTCATCATCCATCCCATGGAGAGAATAGTTGCTAAGAGTGGATCTCACTTGCTAGTACCATTTTCATTCATTTTGTATAGGTCGGTTCCATGCACTTGGAATATAGGAGCATGTTTTTAAGCCACTCATTCTCTCTAGATGAGTACACTTTTATCTATTTTTCAAAATCATAAAAAGGATACGAAAAATACACTATCGAGTACACTTTTATCTCTTTTTTCGGACTCATAAAAATACATGAAAACGACACTTTTGAGTAAACGTTTACCTATTTTTTGGACTCGTAAAAAGACATTAAAAAGAAACCATCAAGAGTATACTTTTAACTATTTTCTATGATCATTGAAATTGAAGGAAAAAGACACTATCGAGCATACTTTTATCTCTCTTTCACACTCGTTAAACCATGAAAGAGACACTAAAAACCATAAAATAAAATAAAGGAGTCAAGATTTTTTACTGTTGATCTATCTTGAAATGGTAGTGTCAATCAAGTTTCCCTTGAACATGGAACCTATTTGAGTCATCATATTGTAGTTTGGTTTCATCTTGCCTAGGATTCATCCCAATAATATGAGTCACATATACTCCTCTGGACAGTTATTGTTGGCCCTTGACCAAGTTTTAGAGATCCTTGGTTAGGTTTGACCTATTTTGGGACTCCAACAGGCTATCGAAGGTGAAGCGCAAGTGGAAGTGGAGATCGTGGGATCTTGGCCCCTTTTTAGGGATTTGTGGGTTTTCGACTTTTGTAACGGGTATGGGGATGTCATCCCATGGGTTTAACCATGTTTAGGCACTTTTGTAATTTATAAATAGAAATATAGGCGATGTAAGTAAGTAGGGTGTGATGCTAAGTGCAAAAGGGCAACTGACGGCCAATGTGCTAAGTGCAAGTGATAGTTGTAAATGGTTTGTGCATATTGTGTGAGGCTTGCAAGGTTAAGTGCAAGTGACTGTGTAAAGGCTTTGTGCTATAACCTAGGTCGGGGAAGGAGGATCTAGCGAGGTGGGCACAAATCTCCTCTCCTATGCAGAGTAGGACCTTGTGGCTCTGTGCATGTAGATGATTGACAGAAGATAATAAAGAAGACGAAGAGTTGGTGGACATAGCCCCAGGCTAGGGGTGAACCATGTATATTTTGTGTTATGGTTTCTTTGTGCATTATGGTTGTTTTATGGTTCATATGATTAGTGCTTAGTGCAATGATGTATTCTTATATGAATATGATAGCTTAGTGCCTAATGATGTGAATGAGATGCTAGATCTGATCTATGTTGATGTGCTTAGTGCTTGAATGTGTTGAATCTTGTTGAATACTGCGTTGCACTGTAATTAGGGTTTATTTGTGCTGTGAACAAAGGTTAAGTACTAATGAATGAAAACTACTAAGTGCTTTGTTAGAGTATTTTAATCACATATCTTTGTCCCAGCTAAGGTTGCATACACTGAAGTCCTACAACCACCCCCTCTACCTCAGGTGAGACTTCATCTGCTTCGTAGGTGTTTCTGAAAGGGTCGATAGTTAGGGTTTTGTTGGTGCATTGTTGAAGCGTTGAACCCTAGGTCTACCCCTGTGCCAAAAAATGGTTCTGTTGCTGAGACCTAAAACTATGATTGTTGGGAACTGAGGAAAAGAAAGAAAGCTCTATGTGTAGATTTGTTTCTTTAAGTGTGCAATGTTCTACTTGTTTGTGAATCTCTGTGCTAAGAAAGGAGGCAGATATAAAGAAAAGAGGTAAGATCTGAAAGATTTTTTCTCTGGTAAAGGTAAAGTGAATTTTTTTTATTAAAGAGGTAAGATCTTAAAGATTTGTGCTTTGTTAAAGGTAAGATAAGTGGAAATTTTTGTTTTGAAAGAATGGATCAAGCTATGTTTGATAAAATTTATCCTAGTCTGAAAACTAGGGCACAACTAGAAGAAAGAATGTTTGATATGAGTATATCTGATAGAAATAATGAAAGATATGGTATTCTTATGCATAGAAAGAATGTTTGGACTAAAAAATGGATGCAGGATCCTGGGAAGAATTTTCTACAGGTTAGCCACCATGATCCTAGTGCGCAGTACAAAAAAGGTTGGGGATAATTTAAGAGAAAGAGAGGATTAACTCTTTGTTATATTTACAGAAGACCGACACATCTTGTTAAGGCATGCCCTAGTAGAAAACCTAGTTGTCTTTGTTGTAAAGCTATGGATCATGAAGTTCTAGATTTCTCTAGAATGATTGATAAAGTTGAAAGAATGAATATGAGACAAGAAAACCCTAAGAAAGGCCAAGAAATTGAGACCATGGCAGAACCCTAGAAAGAATCAAAGATTGTATTACTACAAATGAAAGAAACCCTGAATGACCATAGAGATATCAACTTATTAGATATCTTCAAAGAGAAAGAGTGCATAGAAACAAGAATAGGAGACTTTGACATAGACTGTGTCTTGGATGAGGAAACACAGGTGAATATTATGACAAAAAGAACTTGGAAAAATTTAGGAAAGCCTGTTATGATTCATTCATTGGGCGGAATAGAATTATTTAGAGGAAAGATGATAACCCTATGTGGAAGAATTACCTAGACATCTATGAGTGCTCACAACACTTTGAAATAAGAAGAATTAGATATCATTAAGTTTGTTAAGAACAACGCCCCATTTTCTATATTACTAGGAAAACCCTGAATTGAGAAAGATGAGACCTGGAGAAAAGAGGAGGAAGCTCTAGAATAGAAAAAGAAAGAATGAAGATACTTCATAACTAAGAGAATACCACACTTATTAGAAGAACAAGAAAACTAGTCGAAGCTATTGAGGACCAGAAACTTGGATGTCGAAGTTGAAAGAACACAAAAATATTTCAAACACCTGTCTATACAAGAGAGTAGAGCACCTACCACAGACCGAGAATAAGTATTGGCCTTGAACCCCATGAAATACCACCAATAGTGCGAAGTTACTATGCCAAGAGGAGATAATAATTAGAATGGAAATATGAATACCAAGATGCAAATCATGGGGAAGAGGGCTAGAAAGATCAACAAGAAGAAAGAAAAGTTGGAGAAATTACAGGAAGTTCCAGAGGAGACTTCAGAGAAGGAAGGTCTCCAGAATTCGAACTTCGTCGGAATATCGGAGCAGCTCAGATTGACACTTCACCATGGTGGAACAATATGATCATTGGAGGCATTATAACCGTTAGATTAACATTCCTGAACGGTTAGAACAATAGTTATGATCATGAAGCTCACCATCGGACCATTGGGACCACACCGTAATGGAAAAAACTACATTGATGAAGGCTTGTTGTTCATTGGAGGGATCTGTTACATCTTTTTCTAATTATTCTATCGACTATTACACTGAGCACACTTTCATGAATTGTATCCGAGCCAACAAGAGAACTCATTGTTGCTATGCTTTTCTTATTGAGACTTCGCTACTTGTTCTATTGCATTGAGTGTTTGTTTATCGACCTGATTTATCCGATCTTGAGCGTGCATGTTGGATGAACTAAATGTTGTAATAAAGTTTTTCTAAGAAGTTCTCATCGAACCTATGGCTGAGAAAGTGATGTCCATTGGAATTCAAACTTCATTGATGAGAGGAGTGCAAACCTCCCTATTTACTGCTCATGGATCTAGGTCATCCCGATCTATGGCCAAGAAAAGAACCAAGCATCGAGATAACTTGGAAAACACAAAGTTAATCCCTTCCATCCTACCTGACTACATCCTGCCTCTGCCCAACACAGTGAATCATGACAGTGTACCTAGGGACTTCGACTACACCTTGATCATTGCGCACCTCCCGAAGGGGATACGTACAAGCAAGCCTCAGCCGGATAAAAACATGACACTAAATATCAATGACTTTATCCTTGGGGATCGCAAGAAATTTAACATGCTCACTCCTCACAGATATTTGACTAGGAAGAAGGGGAAGAAGTCGAGGATAATGCCCCAACGATGGACTATGGACCTGACGCAGTCCACCATCCTAAACGTGATGAAAATACCCCATTTTGGAAGGCACCAAGAGGTTAACATGTGCATTAATCTCCTACTGTAAAGCTTCCATGGTGGTTATTTGTGGCTATACAGACACATCACCGTCGACCCGACATTGATCCATCAAATCAATGGATTGAGAATGTACGGACCAGACCTGCAAGACTTTTACCCAGGTAAGGCTATAGACCGCGCCTTAGCACATAAGATTAAATATACATAATGTGATGTAGAGAAGGGGAAGTGAGGCTACAAGGTAGCTTCCATCCATAATGGCGCAGTGCGCCTTTCTTTCCAGTTGATTGCTAGTCAGCTAGTCTGAAAGAACAAACCCACCTAGGTCACAGCGTTTATTGTTGACCTCGCAGGGAAATGCATGGAGGGGCTATAGATGAACTGGGAAAAGTACTTAGTGAACCAATTAGACCAAGATTGTCCCAAATCTCAGGATTAGGGCTATGATTTCCATTTTATTTGGCTATTAATCCTCATCGCATTCATATCTTGGGAGATGCCAGAAGGTGTGACCTTCCCTGAACTAGATCCATTGAACCATTAGCCGTGAAGTTCACTTCGCTCTAGTATTCGAGCAATATGGAAAATGGCAAACAAACATGGTATTCCACACCTACTACCTACAGTTAAATAGGGCTATTGAGGTTGCCCCTCGTATAATGCCGAACACCCTACATAGGTTCAGGCCATTTGTGAAGTTCCACATAGAAAAAAAATTTATCTACATCACTGCATGCAGAGATGAACACAAATAAGTACTACAAAGTTACTACAAACTCACAGAGGAGGAACTAGAAAAAATAACTAAGGAGTGGCCTGCAGAGCTCATTATCCCTATTGACCCTACATAACTATCTGATCCCGAACTGATCAAAATCCCGGTGGTCACTCGTGAAGGGAATGATACACTTGGAACTAGAAGAAGGAAGAAGACAGAAGATGTCCAACAGTTGCACAGTGCATAAGAAGAAACTGCTTCAGAATCACCTGGAGGAGGAGGTGATGATGAAGTGGATAAAGAAGAGAAAATGGAAAAGAATATTAGCAGAAGCAAGGCGAAGTAAAACTGCCACAAAATCCCCCTGATGTCATAGATACATCTTATAAAAGAAAGGTTTCTTCCATGAAACCCACATCGCAGAAGAAGTCAAGAGCTAGTAAGACCAAGTTCTAGATTGTGCTCACACTTGATGACTTCGACTTCATCATCACAGTTGTATCGGATGCCTTATAAGATCTTTTGTAGAGAAATGAAGCTAAGAAAGAGACCATGTATGAAAAAATTGAAGCAAAACTACGAGGGGTACAACAGACCCTTCACTCCATCCATGCAGTATCCACTGTTCCCCCACCATAAAAAGAGACAGAGTTTGGAGATGATCCTACCCAACTCCGTAGAATAGCCGATGCGACCGAAGCTCACCTTCGTCGTGCACACTTAGAAATAGAACATGCCACAGTGGCCCTGAGGCAAGCATAAGAGGAAGTTATAGAGCAACGCTGAGTTGCACAGTAAGAAAAGGATGACCTATAAGTAAAGTTCAAAGAGGAGAAAACACAGAGCAAGGAAGAGAAAGAATACCTTCTCGTGGAGAAAGTTGGAGTAAAAGAAGCAGCCAACATAGCACTTCTCTTTGTGGTGGGCTTAGAGAAAAAAGAGGAAAATCTAGTGGAGCATCAAGTAACACAACTTGTTGAAGCCATCTAGCAGCTTCAACAGAGACTAGTAGATCTAGAGGTACAAATAGTACCAAGTACTTCACAGGACATACGATACCAAAGACAAGCCATTGCTCGGAGCACAGTTGAGAGGATCAGAGCATTAGCTTTGGAATGTAAAAATATTAGCAGTAGAAGTGCACAGACTTATGACTGACTTACTAATGACCCTAACCTGAAGACACTGGATTCACAGCTCCAAGAGACAAAGTAGCAAGTGAAGATAGTACAAACACAGTTGAAGCTCTTGTTAGGAGTTGAAACAATGAAAATATCCTAGGAACAATGCACTGCTCAATAAAAATTCCACACCATACAGAGAAAAGTCATGGAAGTGACTCAAAGGATCCAAATAGTCCAGGATGAATCTTTCCAACTGTTTGAGGAGATTGAAGTTCAAGAAGCAGAGTTGGAACAAGTAATCACTTCAATAGAATAGTACTTAGAGGGACCTGTGAACGAGACAGTTATCCAAGAGTTCAATGAGCAAGAGGCCTTGGTGAAATAGCAGGTCGAAGCAGCTCGATCCAGGCTCTAGGATTTTGAGGCTGAGCTACCCAGATCAGAGTGACTCGAGATGAGTCACATGTGAGTGTTGGGGGCATGTTGGCCCTTGACCAATTTTTTGAGATCCTTGGTCAGGTTTGACCTATTTTGGGACTTCGAGAGGCTGTTGAAGGCAGAGCGCAAGTCGAAGTGGAGATCTCAGGATCTCGGCCCCTTTTTAGGGATTTTTGGGTTTTGGGATTATGTAACAGGTATGGGGATGTCGGCCCATCAATTTACCCATGTTTAGGCCATTTTGTAATGTATAAATAGAAATCTATGAGGTGTAAGTAAGTAGGGTGTGATGCTAAGTGAAAGAGGGAAAGTGAAGGCCAATGTGCTAAGTGCAAGTGATAGTTGTAAATGTTGTGTGCATATTGTGTGAGGCTTGCAAGGCTAAGTGCAAGTGACTGTAAGAGATTGTGTAAATGCTTTGTGCTATAACCTAGCTTGGGGAAGGAGGATCTAGTGAGGTGTGCACAGATCTCTTGTCCTATGTGAAGTAGCACCTTGTGGTTCTGTGCATGTAGATGATTGACATAAGACAATAAACAAGACGAAGAGTTGGTGGATGTAGCCCCAGGCTGAGGGTGAACCACGTATATCCTGTGTTATGGTTGCTTTGTGTATTATGGTTGTTTTATGGTTCATATGATTAGTGCTTAGTGAAATGATGTATTCTTAGATGAATACGATAGCTTAGTGCCTAATGATGTGAATGAGATGCTAGATCTGATTTATGTTGATGTGCTTAGTGCTTGAATGTGTTGAATCTTGTTGAATACTGCATTGCATTGTAATTAGGGTTTATCTATACTATGAACAAAGGTTAAGTACTAATGAATGACAACTGTTAAGTGCTTTGTTAGAGTATTTTAATCATAGATATGTGTCCCAGCTAAGGTTGCAAACACTGGAGTCCTGCAACCACCCATGCCTCTACCTCGGGTGTGACTTCATCTACTTCACAGGTGTTGCCAAAAGGGCTTATAGTTAGGGTTTTGTTGGTGCATTGTTGAAGTGTTAAACCCTAAGTCTTCCCCTGTGCCAACAATTACTCTTTCAGTCATCGTGGTGACTGCTGGAATGCCTCCTTCATTGTTGCACTACATTCATCTATCTCTTATGTCTCATTGCCAAGTCACTATTGTGTCATGCTATATGTTCAAGGGAAGTTTAAGCCTAAGTCGGTCATATGTTTTTTTGTTCACTTTCCGAGTCATCCATCCCTGTGTCAGTTATACTTAGTGATACTCTCTATTCACATCATCTCCTGGTGCATGATTTGTGTCGATTGTTGGGGGAAATATTAAGGCCCTCATTCGACGGATCTTTTCCTATAAACTTCACCAAATTATCTAAGAGAGGGATCTAGAAACCAACTAGTAACTTGGATATTGTAGTCTTCAGTGATAGGCCTACTCGTGATTGATAGTGGATTTTCATCTTTAACTCTTGATCAATTGATTCTATGATTGTTTGACATCAGATCCTTTATTCACACTTGTTATATTGCATTAGGTACCTTGGGGTCCATTTTTCTCATTGATGGGTCCCCTCACATATGTTAATAGTATACATCAACTATAGGTAATCATACATTGTCTACCACAATCGAAATCAACTAATCTATTCACATGTTTTAGATTAGTACCATCGGGGTTTTGGATGAAGACCTTGGGTTTGGGGCCACATCATTCCTTTGTAGCATCCCCTCCCAAGTTGCGATGGAGTTTATCACTTGTCTATGATTACTTTGAATAGTTCATGGGTACTTTCCTCAGTCTTTGTTTTCTTCCTGATATATAAGTTCTGACATAGATCCACATCATATTTTCTCATGGATCCACCATGTATTCTTTCATGGCCATGGTATTTCATTTCATGTCATGGATCCATAGTGTATTGTTTGATAACCATGCTTTGATAATCTTGAGATTCTGAGTATCTCTACCTAAGGGATGGTCTATATATTCTTTTATCCTTGGTGTTTGATTGCAAGTATTATTTGACCTTTGGGCCTCTTTTCTCTCTCCTCATGCTGCCTCACATGGATTGTTAAGCCCTAATATTGGCTCATTACCCCTTAATTGGGGCATATTTTATTAGTAATGTTATTTTATTTGTTTCGGCTTTAGGCCATTAGTTTTAATTATACCTCCTAGTCTCCTATATATACCAGGGAGACATTTTCATTTTGAATCATCTTGTACCTGAACATTTAAGTGGAGTAAAAGGAGGTTTCCCCCTCGAAGAGGCTTGTTATCTGAAATTATCTCTTTTTCAAGGTGTTGAGTACTTTTTTTGAGGTTTTTCTATGCTATATTGATATTTGGTTCTTAACATATGGTATCAGAGCTCAAGGTCTTGGGGTTTCACTGCTACATCTGAGACACCTTGGAATTTTCGCTATAACTTTTTTTCTACAATGTTTCATAAGGAATGGCTTGGATTGTATTTATTAGATGGATTAAGGTACATTGGGATTAAAATTAAGCTCCTGAGGCCTTATACTTTCATAGATACAACCTATACAAGACAGGGTTCTTGAATCATCCTGAACTGAGTCATTGTGGAATTTTCGATATTAAATTTTTTTTGTAATGTTTTAGACCCTGAAATATGGAGACTATTTACAAAAATTAGTAAGGTATTTGTGGTAAAATGTTCAGCTTCTGGGTCATCTTAAGTTTGTAAATACACCCTGTGTAAGATAGGGTATCCGACTAGTCCTATTGACTAGTCTCAAGAAGATGTTCCAGGTAAGACAATCATAACCTTTTCCTAGAGTATCCAAATTGAGTGGGACTAGTTTCATTGGATCGTGGACAGTCTATAGTATTTCTAGTGTGAGTTTCAAAATTTTATATCAATTATTTTGTGCAGGGTGCGCTATACAAGTGAGATCTCCTGGAAAGGACAAAAATCAGAAAGTTGTGGGGAAGTTACCGTAAATTCCACTTGGCACATCCTATTTTGATCAGACCTGTGGCATTGTAGAGAAGAAATATCAGAGAACTACATAAAATAAAGTTTCATACCTAGAAGGGCCAAAACTTGGGAGATACAACAGAAGAAATATTGTCTAGCAGAACCACCTTAAAATCAAGGTTCAAAAGTGATACTTGGCCAACATGCCACCCAAGAAGGGAACTTCTACACCAAATAAGCCTCCAGAAAATCCTACTTGGACTCTTGATGAAGGTGAAGAAATGCA